>JANVCG010025565.1:0-27111 GCA_025505365.1 Haliclystus inabai | reverse complement strand
CTGCTTGTTTTGACAGCAAAGCGGTCAGACAATTGCGTGCTGAGAGGTGCTTGTCGCTTTGCTCGCGCACCGTTACGAATGTCGAAAGTTTTTTCACTTGATAGCTACATCACTACGCACATGTGCTATTTGGTCACCTTTCTGTTAGAAGCAAAATACTACAAAGGCTGCTGGCAATATTCAATGTTGGTCATGAATGTCAACAGAGTCTGCTTGCTACAAACAACAAATGCATCCATTTCTAGTCGACGCAATAGAGTGCATGCTTTGGTTTGGTCTAGTTATAGTGAATTGCAATTGTATAAACAATACATGGCTTAATTCATCTTTGTGTAAATACTCCAAACTCAAAGATTATTGACGTGAGCCATTGCTAGTATTTTATGTCTGAGACATCCAGTGACAGGATTATTCTTCGTGATCAATTGTAATTCAATGTGTTATTTACAAAATCGACCTAATATTTGTCCAATCACTTTGTCTCAGCACTGTGTCACCGGACATTTCTATTTGCAACAGAATAATTGACATACTTTTTCTACTTGTTAGCAATAACACATTATGGTTGTTCCTAAATCGGACACTAAATATTACCTGGGCAAAACTTGTATCTGCGGCTGCTTTTCTTGCATCCTAACCAAGCAGAAAGGGGGTAGAAAAAAGCAAATTAGTCAAGATCAACATAGTCAATTATCACAAGAATCGAAGTCTCGATTTGCGATTTCGAGATGAGGAAGTACGCTAAAAATAAAAACATTTCGTTTTAACGTCACCGGCTGAAATCAACCATCTATCTTGACATTGAAAGTAAATTTTTAATACAATTCCACATAGGAAACAGCTTGACCCTTTCTTCGAGACATTTTTAATCACAAGAGAAAACGTTTCTGCTGTTTTTTTCTGTATCTCAAGTTAACAGTTACCAAAAAGAGCAGTAATCTAAGAAGACACTAGAGAATCGTTTAGTTTTAGAAAGCATTGAAATGTTGATCGTGTTTCAAGGCAAGTCAGCCTGTTGTGTGTTTTTATGTATATTTTGATCAACCGACGCGAAAAGCGACACACAACGATAGCAGGTGCTTCTTGTGAAATTTAGGAATGGTAAAAATATGTATTTTTTGAAACATGAAAGTCATTTTCACAGAAATAACGAAGAGTTCGTGCTTACAAACTTTAATGATCGAATACTTTGTTAACAATTGTTTTCCTGTTCCACCTTTTGAGTTTGGAAACAATATTTTCTATTGATCTCTGAATTCCTTGTCTCATAAAGTTGAAAACTTTAAACTTTCAACAGTTGTAAAACATCAAAAGCAAATTATCAGGGATATTTTTTAGAGACTACCACTGAGATTGTGCATCAGACTGGGAAGGACGAACCAAGGTAAGCCAAAAGTTGACTTTTGCCATGGTTGGTCGCTGATCCTCTTAAACCAAATTCTCAACAAACGAAAAGTAACTCCCATTAAACTGCATTTCAATCTATCTAAATGCAGTTTATAAGGGTATAAAATCACATACCCTGATCTGACCCTTTAGGGCTTCTGCTTCCCTTTTCAGATTCTCCAACTCACTCATTTTGTATACGTTTGATGGGAGCAAAATCCAGTATTTCACCTACAGCTGCCAAAGTAGGTTCAACTACTTGATAATGGTGCAGCACCAAGCTTGCAAAAATCTTAGCAAACTAAATAAAACCAGAAAGATTAACGCTTCTAGTACGCCTTTCACTTTATAAGAGAAGATGAGGTAAAATCGTTAAGTCAAAACAAGGCAAACTTCTGCCCATGAAAGTGATCAACTCATGCAGAAGTGGAACAAGAATGCCAAGGCGCACTGAACGATCCACTTCCTTCCAAGATGGCTGCTTTACAGGGAGTGGTTTGTGCTCATAACTCAAAAAAGAGTGCGGAAGTAGCAAAATCAACCAATTACAACACAGAAACGCAGAATGAACCAATCAATGTGCGATATTGATAGCATACGAGTCTCTGACACCACCTGAGAGGACCCGTATGTAAATATGCAGTCGTAAGCTTTACTACAAAAACCTATCAACCAATCAAAGTCCGTTGCTGTTGGCCACATACAGGCTGCCGTGTGGTCTTTTACCAAACAGCTGACATAAGTTAGCCAAACAAATTACATGTCTTAATGGAACAATTAAATGGGGCTTGTTTACATCATTAATTTCTACTATGTCCAGTTGACCCAATCGTTTTAAACATTACAGCATTTTATCTACATAATTTTTGAGTTTTGGTATTTCGATTTATTTTCAACACAGCACACTCAAGAATCCTCGGGCTCGGGTAGAAACAAAAGTAAACCTATTGTCAAGATTTCCCGTTAAGTAATTTTAATTTATACTCTGCCTTATTTTCCTAGGCAGAAGGAAAGCCTAGAATTCTCCTTCCTGAGTGCTGGATCTGGAAATGTTTCAAGCAAGAACTTGAAATCACCTCGAATATTCCTTGACATGCCAAAATTTATTCCCTTTGCTATGGATATTTATCAGTAATTACGATAATAAAAATTTAGAAATAAACATGAGTTCAAGCAATGGAAATGTGCTGCGTAAACAGATGGACAACAAAATAAGCTTTGTTAGAGCTTTTGGATTGGCGGGGGTAAACTAGTAACTATAACTCTGGGGCGGGGATGGGGGGACGTAACTGCTAATGACTATAACGTACTCTACTGACACATCTGACTATTTCACCCTACAAACATTTCAAGAAATCCCAAGATGATACCCTTACTTTTTTATACAAGACGGGATGCCTGAGCAACGGTGAAAGTGCCAAGCAAAAATATAGGAAATCGAACGTTGCCCTAGATACGCTGTCCCAAAATTTGTTTCAAGACATTTCACAAATTATGAATTAGGTATCCTAAAAGCTCAGATACTTTCTCAGACACGAAGACCTATCCTTTAAAATTTGACACCCCCGAATTTGGATATGTGAAAGTCCCCCCTTCCAGGTTACTACATAGGATGTTCGAATAATCATGCAATCGTTGTTTATGATAATGTTCTTTCGTTAAGTCTATTCTGAAATTATGGATGCTGCATGTCGTTAAATTAAAGGCCGTATTCTGCACAATAAGCTGGTGAACATTGTACATACATGTGTGTACATTGTAATTCGTACGGTACAGAAGCAGGAATCCCGCTGTAACTATCTTCACGTGGATGGAGATGTCGGCAAACTCAACAGGCGGCTCGTCTCTAGTTCCATTTTCATTAACGTACTCTCCCTCAGTTGTTTTGTTTTCTAGGTCGAGGCCCTACGGCGACGGCTTACTGGGCTTTGAAACAGGTCACACAGCTTCATTTCGCTAACAGATTTTGAAATCATGCGTTTGCAAATTAACATAAGCATGAGTAAGTCTCACTTTCCAAGTATAAAATAAAATGGTAAACAATACTGTAGCTAGCATATTTTTTCAATGTTCAAAAATGGGATTCGTACACACGTCAAGGCGAATCAACTGTTCGACTTTGGTAAAGAGCGATTCGAGCATCTACGCAATAGCATTTGCAGACAAATACAAACAGTAGAATTATAGTTCAACATTAAATTTTAATCGTTAGATAGTTTAAATTAAACAATATTAGTTATATACAATTGTAGTTGATTTGATATCTTTCTCAGTCATAAATATGTCATTTGGCTGGTGATTTGCCAATTTTACGAATCGCAAGCCATTCATCAATTTTTGCCTGAAGTTCAGGTACTAAGAAAAGGAAACAACAGATAACGTAATTAAAACGAGGAGATGCCAGGAATACAGCGCAAAGCACGGCTGTCACTTATCTGTTTATACATACTACAAGGCATCACACTATTATTATCGGGGTTGGAAAATTTACCGATAATAAGAGGGCGTTTCCAAAGCGATAGCAGAAGTTTTGTAAAAAATTTGTTGACTACTTGAAAATATGTTTTTCAAAACAGTGCCCCTGATAAAACAGCTGGCAATATAACAATCCATCGTGAATACAATCTCAACAGTAGTTTTACATCCGTCTTCAAGTCAACACGTTCATCAGATCCTTAGAAGATCCTCGAGGTTCGCACATTCTGTAACAGCACATGTCTTTACCTGGTTTTAGCATATCGGCTGTTAATTCTTGACGGTTAAAAGGATCTGTGGATGAGTTGAGCAAGTGACGCGTGATGACAGCACGGTCCATGATGATACCGCTGGGCAAGAGCACTGGTTCACGCATCAATGTGAACATAAGCGGATCTGAAAATCGAGATTTGTACAAACAAAATGTGAATGATGAACAAGTGGTAGCAGTATGCCAGTGTCTCTTTCCCATTTCTCAAAAAACTTCATCTCTTCTATGTAAGTTATTTGGAATAACATTGGTAACGAAGGATATTTTGTATCGCAGCGTCGTTGACGACGCATGCTTACGGAATACCTAACATATAAAAGTACCTTGACAGCTTTATGAGGAAAGATCAATGCCTTTTCCCCGTATTGATAAGGACATATCTCTCCCTGTCGATAATACCCCGGTCAGAGCCTAAAAAGTGGTTAATCTTACAACCCCGCCCAAAAGACTATTCACTGTATTCAGCTAGTAACTATTACACAAATAAAACTGCAGTTTCTATGGACACTTCAAACATGAATAGTAGCTGTCATGTGTAGAGCCAAAAGGGGCCAAAACCTACCCATAAACTCATCGGGGGCATCGTCAATCTGTTCAGCAGATTTTCTCGTTTCTTCGACGATCTTCTCGACATCAATCGAAAACTGCTTGAGTATCTCGATCTCTCGCTGCAATCATGATTTAAATTCAACTTTCAAAGAAAGCAATAACAATTAACACAATCTCTTATCTTCAAAGGGGAGAGGGGAGGGCATAAACTGGATGTACTGATTTGAAGCAGTATAAGAACCTTTAGATTGCTTGAATCTATCCCCAATTAGTTAGATGGCACAGTTGTATTCTACATCGCGCTATTCTTTTCTTGGTACGTTAAATAAAGTATTGAAATGCGGAGTGCAAGACAAGGTGTCTTAAGAGTCTCCAGCCTTCCTAAATCCTAGATGTAAACACCACAGTTTACAGCATCACAACATGGGATCTACAGTATGACATCGTCAAGACGTGTTTAATTGTATCATAGTCAATAAAAACGGGTACAGAGTCAGTACAGCATGTGATAGTAGATACTTACCGTTGTTTTCATGCAAGTCCGTTGTAGCAAACTAAGGCAGTCTTCAAACAATTCCTTTCTGTAGGAGCGCTGCAAATTATAATCACTTTGTAATAACACAGAGGTAACAGTTTACTCAGCTAATATCTAAATTGATTCACGTAACAAAGTAGTATTTGGTGTACAAGCAAACAAGTACCAATGTTCGTTTCACCATGGATATTTTTAATGTACCTACCTCGTCAGCTGCAACAGCACGTGCAAATGCATCTCCATGTAAATGAATGTAAATGTCAGTTACCAGATTTAATAATTTCTTCGGCTCAAATCCAAATTTTTCTGGGTTTTTGACCTGTGAATGAATAAAAGAAAATATCAATAAGAACTCAAACAATTGAGCGTTGGTCAGTGAAAAAAATGCAGTTCAGTCAGTAATCTGTCATGTAAAATGAGTCTCGAGCTGATCAGGTTTGTGTAATGAAATTGTTCAAACCTCGTCTGCAGATTAGAAGAATTTTCCCTAGACAATAGTCTTATCTTGGGGTTTTTTAACGTTGTAACACAGGAGGGAAACAGAAACAATTGGGCATTATGGAACAACGCTACGACTAGTATGGCAACCGTTGTAACTGGAAAGTAAGCAGCCTCTACCGAAGAACATAACTGGTATGATTTAATGGTAGCGCATAGGAAGCAATTGGGTCATCCAGAATATTATTACAGCAGGATAAATTCTAAGGTAGAAAGCTTACTTTTAAATTTTTACATTTGGCACCAGTCAATTGTCTGACATTGAAATTCAACATGACGGCAAGACGGGTGGCCAGTTCCTACAAATGAGAATGTTTTGATGGTCATAAAATAGAACTGATATCCAGATATCAAGATATAAGGCTAATAGGCGCAACAAGACACCTTTGCTCAAACAAAGGTTTCTCTAATGTAATGATGTAATGATGTTGGTCAGACTGGTTCACAGCAGTAAACCATCAGCATCTAGATCAAGGTCAAATCAAGAGACAGATTCTTCATGTGTCTGCTTACCTCTTTTAAAAATGGTTCCTGCAGTTCAATGGACATGTAATGCAACATAGTGAGAGTCTCTGACGCCAAAGTGAGGTATGAACGGCATTGACGCTCATCTGTTGCTAACTGTCGCTGTCTTGCTGTCCTAGCAGCCTATTGAGTAAAATGAAAAGCGCACCCGTCAGATACAGATAGAATTCACTCACTAGCAGCTTGAGTGTTTCCAACAATTTCACTCCCTATATTTTCTCACTTGGTAAATACATGTGGCAAGTGTTTGGTAACACTTAAATAATATCTCTTAAATGGGGAATGACAATAAAACTTAACATCTGAAGGTAAAAAGGTCGTAAGTGTGTCTTGGTTAAAATATCTAAACCAGAGTAGTGTTTGCAGCACCAATTCCAATTCTACAACAAGTGATGGAGTAACTACATGTGCATAAAATCGAAACCAGTTTAGGCTTGAATCGACTTAAAATCAAAGTCTAACAATAAATAGGATCTAACTGTGTCAACAAATAAATAAGTCTGGGCCATACCGGTGCCAAGCGTTCCCACTCTGTTTCATTTGCCATCAAGTCTTGATGGTCATGAATGTTCTTCAAAGTGTCGAGTGATTCATCCAATAAAAATGTGGTATCATTGATCAACATGTTTATGAATCGCACAAAATTATCAGACCTAAATGAGAAAGAAAGTGAGAATCTATTTCAAATAACTGTTGCCTGAGTGCATTTGTAGAGCTGTGGAATATCAAATGTAAGATAAATTATGTGATTCAAGGCACATACATAGCAGATTGCTTTGGTCTGGTATAGCTAGCTAGTCAACAACAGGAAAATATTAGTGCAGGGTTTGAGGGTTTCATATCGCTGTTTGTAGACATGGCTTTAAGGAAGGTGGACCAGCATTACTTAATTTGATGTTATAGCACTTATGGGGCAGGCAGACGCAAGAGAGAATTTATACATAAGGACAGATAATGAATGCAACAATAGATTAAACAATCGGCTATAACTTAACTAGGATCCAGTTCATACCTACCAGAACCATACAGTGGTTAACTATCAATAACACTTTTTCAAACATCTCTACCAAGTTTAAATATTATTACGACTTCCTTCTAAAATACTGTTATGAAGATCAGGCATGTCTACGCACTGATGTCAATTAATATGAACAAGATAATATGATTTTGCAACATGTACCTGCTTTCTGAAATAATAGACATTTTATGATCAATTTGTTTCCACAACCCTTTCAAAATAACAGAGATGTGATAGCGAATGCCAAATTTATCATAAAATTCATTAGAGTTTCCAGTAGTTTCAACATCTGCAAAACAGGATACAGAAATTTCACAGTGTGATTGATTGAGTCCATCAAAAGGCAAACACATATTGCAGAGCCAATTAGAAATGACTCACCGACATAAAATCTCATCAACGCAGGTGCAATGTGATTAATCCCCAAAGGATTACTTAAAACTGCATCATAAAGTTTTCTGGCACGTGGCTGCACAGTCGGATCAAGTGCAAACAGGAACTAGAAGAAAGCAAAACACAGATATTATTGGTGTTGAGCAAAGTTTGGTCACACACAATAAACCATCCTGAATACATAATGTGATCAGCAAAATGGCAACAGCTACAGAAGCAAACAATAGCATTTCATATACAAGATGATTTGCTTTAAAATGATGATGACATTAAAAAAGTAATAGAATATTAAATGCAATCACCTCAACAAACTTTGCCGCCAAGTACGGATTAGCTATGTACTCATAATTGCAAATAAAAAGTACAATGAAAGGAACGAATTGTACAATGGCAGGCTCATCTAGTACCAAGGGATTTTGGCTGTAGAAGAGAAGAAATATATTGATAATGATTTAGGAGCAAAAACAGGTGACTATATAGATTCTTAACAGAGATTTTGAGATCAAGCAAATTAGCATTGTGTTTACTGTTACTCACAATGTATACAGTTTATAAACAAAAATAAAATATATTTGCTGAGAATTTCTGGCATGCTATATGCCTACATCAAATTTGAAAGAACACAACCAAAAGTTCTCTCGCTTAGAAAACAGTATCTGTATCTTTGTATAAATGATACTCACAAAATGATAAATAGTAAAAATTCCATAATATCTTCTAAGAAATAATCTGGTAGGTGACCAAACAAGACTGGAACTTGAGTCGGTAAAGGAAACATAGTTCTGTTGGAAAATCACAAATAAGAATCAAAATGAAAATTGAGACTTTAAGAGATACATCATCAGCTACTATGCAAAAATGATATAACTAACTTGAACATTGGACACTGTGACTCTGTATAAAAAGTCAAATATCTTCAAAAAAAAATCAACATTACTTTTTTTGAATAATGTAAATATCTTTCAGTCAACGTTGAATATCACCAGTTGTGATGGTTCATGGATTAATGATTCAAAAATGTAATGCTGATTAGAGATTTTGTAGAGTATAATTAGGTAAACCAATATTTGTGATAATGTTACTCTCAAAACCTCAAATATAATGAATCATTACGACAATTGATTTTACAAACACTACATCTTTCATTGTTGAGTTGTTCTAAATCGTATATCTTACATGCCAGTTCCATTAGTTAATGTTTTGATTATCCATTGAACACCTGAAGCATAAAAACGGATTGATCGGCGCAAAACATTTTCATCTAATAGAGCAACTTCTGCACAGGCATCTTGCTGGGTCAATTTCTGAAATTAAAATGGTGAGGTGATTGATGATTCAATAAAATAAATTACCGTATACATATTGTTTATGGCATTTGCTTCATTTTCTAATATTAAAAGTTTTATTAGGCAAAGAGAGAACATTTTTTTAGTTTTATTATAAAAAACCACCAATCTGCTATGGTGCTTGCATTCACATTTAGGTCTACCACACTGGGAAAAAGTTGTGAGACCCTCAGAGCCTTGGAGAATCGTGCTTACATAGCATCAATTATATTTCCAAATACTCATTGCAACATATAATATAAATAAAAAATTCCAACAAGTGCATAGCAACCCTGCATTGAAATAATATGCATGAATATCAGTAGCCTTCCACTCGAAAATTCTCATGAATTGTCGCTGTTGAAAATCATATTGTAAATAGCATCAGTAAAGTAGGTGTTATAATTTTAACACATACCTTAACTTGACCTTTCCATTTTGCTAAAACAGCACGATTTCTTGCTGCAATAGGTGTATTTTTCCAATCCTTTTCTGTTGACTCCAATTCATTTACTAGACGTGTAATGTCCCTAAGTGCTCTGATGCGATGTGCGTATTTACGACAAGCAGGGATGAGTGAAACATGATGGCATTGGAATGTTAGAAAGAAACATTCTGTTGAGAAGCTAGGTGCATCATTTGACCACTCTAGACATCATAAAAGTCAGAGGAAATAATTCAAAACAATATGAAATACCAAAGACAAATTTTAAATTGGGTGGTGTATCAAATGACTTTACTGGTGGAAAAATACCGAGGAACATGCATGACAAATTTTAATTGAAAAATCATTTGCCATGATCTGCAGCTTTCATGATTTGGTTTTGAATCAATCTGTTAAGGCACACTTACCTAGTTCAGATTTCCATTTATCAATTTCTTCTTTTGTAGATTTAACAGCAGTAGATTGAGAGAAATCAATAATACATTTTGGGTGAACTGCGTAGAGATCATCGATCTGGTGTGTAATAAAAGGGATAAATTGAAGACAGAATAAATAATACAATAGCCTAATATGTTTGTGGCACAACTCTTTTTGTATTCTGAACACAATTGTGCTAACAAGCAAATGTTCATCTATCTGTTATCTGTTACAAAACATTTTGCCATTATCAACTCTCCATACCTTTTCTATTTTGACTTTGATGCACAAATCTTGTAGAACTGACAAAATATTAAGCATAAACCCATCACTTGCAAGAAGTTTTTCGTCTGCCTGCAAAGTAAGATCAACTTACAAAGGTCAGAATCACTTCTTCCACAGGTGAGGTTAGTTATTATATGAAGTATGACTGAATTAAGCTCGAGGAAAGAAACCACTATTTGAATAGATAACAATGAATCTACCTGTATCTGTGCTTTCTTCCAGTTTCTGTTTAAAACTGCAGCAATAAAGTTTAAACATTTCTTTCTGCTTTCGGTAGATACCAATAGACCATGTGTAATCTTGAACAACTCAGCCTTAAATAATATCCAAAACAGGTTTACTCAAAACAATTTGATCATCGGTCACATTAGTTTGAATAAGGTTTGAAACTATTTGCTGTGCTACACAATTCTCACCCTGATATTCTCAAGCGAAACACGCAGTGAAGAGTACAATAAATTCATGTGAGAAATACTAGGTTTACCATCTGGGAAGTATTTCTCAGCAACACGTGGCTGAAGAAAGAAGAGGGTTTAAAACATAAGCATTCACAATCAATAGTAATTGATAATCAATGAACAAAAAATTTGATAATTAACATCACGAAATACAAGTGAGATGTTAAGAGTGATGAGATAACGGATCTGCGTAAAATGCGAGAATGGGGAAGCATTGTCAACTTATTCTTACATCATCTTCTTCAAACACTGACATTCTGAAAAAGGGACCAAGTAAGGACAACATTTCAATTTCTCTACCAACAGATTCAGTATGTGGTTGTGGTATAAAACAGGCCATTTGTATAACCTACAGTCATAATGAAAAAGGGTCAAGAAATACATGATACAGACGAAAGAGAGCTCCTAACAGTTCTGAGCTTACCATGTTACAAAATGGACGATGTGAGCTGCGGCGATTTTGAATAGCACAAAGTTCAGAGAGTACCTTCAAAAACAGGAAGAAATAAAATAAGACCTCTCACATAGTTCCATAAAAGGTTTGAATTTGAGCTCACATAAAAATATGATAAAAAGGATTTAATCCTGTACCGTTAAAGGTCCTTTATAATTCCCATCTACCAATGAGCATGCACGCATCTTTTCACATAAATCTGCAACCACAGGTGCAAAAACCTGTAAATAAACAGAAAGATTCAAACACCAAATTACGTTCATTCACAGTATCATTTGATAGTTTTTAAGTATTGATGTTAGAAATTGCTTTCAAAAGTCTTTGAAATTGTTCAAAATCTGAATACACAGTTGATCAGCCATGCATAAAATGAATACAGCTGATTTAGGTTGGCATGATCTAGCTTCAGTTCAATAAGACAGAGAAGTATAACAAGCGAAGTTTTTAAAACTGAATATTCATATGTAACAGCTATATGATTAAGACAGTAGTACATCAGACAATAAGTAATCAACTACATTGCACACGCTACATCAAAATCAAGTGATTGTGTTACAAATAGTAGCAGGAGTGATTTTAGTACCTTTTCAATGCCACCTTCAGAAGAAGAACATTCAAGCGAAAGATCAAGGAAGAATTCACTCGTTATCTCTTCGGTGTTACTCATCAACAATGATGTCAGCAAAGATTCAACATTATCACTACGGAATAAGATATCAAAACACATTTGATAACTTTGGGTTGGTATAGCTTTCTAGAAAATTTACATCTCTAATTGAAGGGCTTTTACAGAAAAGGATTGGTTGAACAGAGAAATATTTTTATAGTGTTCAGAATGTCTGCCGCAGCTTTCCCCTGCATCTATGTGCTTGTTGACACCATAAAATACAACCTTTAACAAAATGGTTTTCATAGCAACACAATCTGTTCTTGTAAATTGATATTTGTAGCACAATCCATCATGTTACATACTCCTTTATAAGCGAATCTGTAGCTCTCATAATTTAAAATGGTAATGGTGGTTGCTTTTTGCGGTCGTTGGATAAGAATGGCATGTACCTGTATTTTTAAGCAGTTACGGATATGCATCTTTTTAAAAGTTGCATTTCTTGAGCTATCAACAGATGAACTATAAGTGACAGTTTTTGTGACAAATATTTCGTTGAAATCAGATCTCACAGCTGCATTTGAGATTTTATTCCCTTGACAATGGAAACCCCATCACATGTACAAGACAACAATCTTACTAATACTGTACTATCAGGTAAAATTCAAACATCCCAGCATGAATCCATGTCCACACCCACCTAGGAGGGAACAAAAGACCTTCCAATATCAAAATCGTGTGTTGTACACAAGCCTTTTTGGAGCCACTGAGAACACTCTTCCATGGTTCTTGTTCAGCTTGCTGTAATCAACAGAGAAAAATGGGATACAGGTGGTTCCCTAAGCTGAATGTTGAAGTGTATTACATCAGACATTCATTGAATCAAATTATAATTTTCAACCAGCTCCAAAATGATCGCTCACATAGAGCTGATTTATAATAATCTTAATGCCTCAAGCACATCTCACAATAAATACTTTGAGAAACCTAAAGCATGATAGCATTGATATTTTTTGTAAGGTGAAACATTCTTCTTGGAACATCATTACATACATTGGAATTGTGGCTTTACTCAGTAGAGAGACTGGGGTTATCTTCAGTGCTAAATAGATATAAAACTTATTCCACAAACCTTTGGGTGATTGTGGGTTTCAGCTGCAGCCCGTTTATAACATTCCATTAAATAAATAATTAAATTTCTTTGCATTTCTCTATCAATAATACGTGGTGACTCAGTTTTAGTTGTGTCGTAATCTGAGACACGCTCAACAGTTGGTTTCTCCATTAAATCATCCTGTTCTAACGCCAATGAAGAATTACGACGTGATAACTCATCTAATGATTCTGAGATTAATAGGGGTTGTTGTGTACTTTGATTTGATTCTGAGGCAGGCGGGGATGAGGCATTAGGGGTAATTTCGGACGGCAAGATGCGTTCCATAGCTATTTGGTTAATAATATCCACATAATCCAAACCAGCAATTACTAAAAACACAAAATTATCAAGCAATGATAAATCACTGCCAGGTTTGTAATTTTAACTAATAACATTGATTAGTCTAAGTTGCTAACGAAAATAATCCTGAGACCTAAAAATCGGAAAAATATAATAGTGAACATCAACAATATATACTGTACAACTAATGATGATGATTTTCTATGAAAGCAACACTGTGTGTGTGTTCCTCTTCAACAGAAGTTCTTCAATGAAGATTTATACTTATAATATGTAGAATATAATATAATATAAATGTATTTAGTTTGTCATCACTGTATTGAGAGTGCTCAATGCCATAAATGCAGAGCTATATATATACTAATAAATAAACAAATAATCAAAAATTCATGCTTGCTACTAAGATTCACGCCGAAGCGATTATCAGGCAATCTAATCTGTGAAAAATAAATATGTGATACCTTTTATGTTATAAAGCAGCTAAAACTATTGTATGTAAATATGCAGAATATATATTTTCTTCTAAATTATTGTTTAAGCAGTTTTTGGCATGCTATTAAAAATGGTTCATAAGCCAATATCTACGTAATTGCTAAAGTATGGTATTGGTATTTGACGAGTGGTGGTGTCTCACTCTCATAATGGATGACATAAATGAGATTCTTACCATTCATACTGGAGTCATAAACTTGAGATGAAATTTCTTTTAAATAAGTGGATCCTTCAGGGCCATGGGGCTTTAAAACAAACAAACAAACAAACAAACTGATAAATAGATAGAGAATACTATATTGGAAAAGCCTTACATTGATTTTATTCACCAGTTCTATGATACCAAATCATTGGTGAATAAAAGCGAATCCCATGAAGTGCTTTTTTATACTTTAGCAAGCAAGATTCACATATTTTAACTGACGAAAAAGGGTCATGTTTTGATTATACAAGATTTAAAATTTAAGAGCTTTGACATTTGCAATAATTTGGAAGATTCAAAGTCAAACTTGATCTTCGCATTGTGGTACGTCAATTGAACAAAATGTTCATGCTGCAGAGTTAATTGATTGATTGCATGAAATATTTTCAGAATTTATTTATATTACACAAAAACAGAAAATTTCTATTGAGCACTATGAACATCTTACCTTGAAAGAAACTTGAAATATTTTACGTATGAGTGTCAACACTGCACCAGCTGTATTTTTGGTGGTTACCTAAATTGAAAAATAAAAAGCAGATAGGTGTACACAAAACCAACGAAGAAATCAATCAAACACTTCCAAATGTTAAACCAATAAGCCTATAAAAAAACAGATATTTTAATTTTGTCTGATTCGAAAAGAGACTGCCTTTCTCTGCAAAAACGGTTTGCATTTGGTTCGCACTTGAGAAAATTGATTTTAAATTTGACAATCAATGACATGTTAATGGCATTCAATTCATGCCATGGGCCCACTTGAAGGCATTGGGATTTCGTAATTATTTCTTTTCTCTGTAAGTTAAGCTAACCTTTTCATTACTATCAGTGATGGTTTGACTAAGTTTCTTGTTTCTAACGTCAACAGAGGGTGGTGTTAACATTTGAGCTGTCCTTTTACTTGCTTTGTCAGATGAAAAATCGGATGGTGAAGTCATATCCACATCCATTGGTTGTGAGTTGTAACCACTGTCCATTCTTGATGGAGTTATAGCGGCATTGGCAGGAGATATCAATGTTAACTGAGAGAAATTCTGATCTGTTGATGACGGTTGGTTGTTCTGAGTCATTGGTGAATCTGTTTCTCTGGGTGAAATTAAATTGGTCTGTGCTAAATTGGATAGTCGTTCAAGTCGTCTTCGCCGTATCTACAAATGAAGCAAACCTTAGTGGTTGATATCCTGTGCCAGCAAAATTAGATGCAGCCTATTCAACACTGTGTAGAAGTGAAATTTAGCGTTTCTATTTTATAATCCAGATCAATATAATGGAATTCTTACATTCTTTTATAGCTATTCAGAAGTCTCTTCATGTTTTTTCTTTTCTATTATTTATATTATTTGAAGGCCTGCTATCAGAAACATTAAATATACAAATAATAAGTCTTTATAACCATATTTGCAAGCATACAAACAGAGGAGATGGAGAACATAGTAGGCTTATTAGTTTGAATGACTTGATAACACAGCTTCTAGATTCAAATAAAAATAATCTTGCCCCAGGTTGAAAAAAATGGTCCGCGCGGGGAATGCATTCCCTGCGCAATCTTGGAAGAAATTTCCTGTTCCGTGCATTCTGACTAGAAATAGATGAAATATGCAATGAAATCCTATGAATCTGCACAATTTGTCCAACTTCTACTCAAATTTACTCTTTTTATGCAAATATTTGAGACATTCCGTGCAATTTCTAGGAATCAAACACAGCATTCCCCGCGCATTTGGTGAACTTTGCAACCTGGGATCAAATATAAATAATTAATCATTAATGTAAATTTTCTTTGGAAGTTTAGCTTTCCTGCACTAAATACAGAGAATACAGTCCCAGACTGGAATTCTTGTACTGCGCGAAGGAGATCTCCGCCGCACGAGCCCACTTTCTTCAAACTGCAGCCGCGCATTTTGCTATGATTGTGCAAAAGTTTATAGCTTTTACAAATATTTATCTTCATATCCGCGCAAAATTTATTTTGAAGGCATGTTGCTTGTACATATTTTGCCATTTTAAGTACAATAAATCTAGTCAAAATCGACGGTAACCGCGCAAATTTTTTCGCGAAATTTTTATCCGCCGCGCAAAATACAAAGATTCCAATCTGGATGCAGTCAGGACTAACAGTCAGTGTTCTACAAATTGCTAAATTCAGGATCCATTTTTACTGTGTTCTAAAAGCAGGTCTAATTACACTTCATTTAAAATTGGAACATAAGAGAGAACTTAAATATTGTAACCCTAGATGGTTCAAGTCTGCTCCCTAAAAAGACGAAGATTGAGCTTGAAAAATCGTGTTACCAGAAAACCATACACCAGAAAATAATGAAAATCAGGTCGGTAGTTGTCTAGTCACAGCTGTTAGATGATTGATCAACCAATGAGCCTTTTAAGCGTCAGCCTTGCTCTAGCTCACACTGGGGGCTAAACATCGCTTCGCCTATTACTCTGACTACCTTTAACTGTTCTATAAAACGTGCGAAGCTGCTATCGCAAATTGTGATTCACAGCTTTAGCTATGAAAATTTTCTTTTTTTAGAGAGAGAAAGAACTCAAAAAGGCAATGGTGACACAAAACAGTTGTGGTGCCTAGACAATTTTTAGCTCACCTCATCAGGGCTCAATTCTTCACTCATCTTTCCAAGCTCAGTCACCTCACACCTCCAGTATCGAACACCAAAATCATGGACTATTTAAAAATAGTAAGTTATGTCACAGTAAACGATTGAACTGAATAACTATTATTGACAAGATGGGCATTAATTGATGAAATCATTTGAAAAATTCATGACGAATCTAGAAGAACAACAAGACAAACTTGCTGATCAGGATGCCTATGCTACGTCACAGCTACGTCACATACAGCCTCAACTTCACAATTGTTGTTTACGTACGCGGCAGTTTAGCAATGGCCGACTTTTTTGAAGAAACAACAAAATGTTTTGGCTACCGACTGCCACTACCTGGCGGAACTAAAAGATCTTTTCTACAAATGCTTGTAAGTTATATGTTTTGAAAATGCTTCAAGAAAAAGCTGATAAGATTAAGCTTGTTCTACTGATTTCTGGTAAAAGAAAGTCTGGGAAAGACTTCATTGCTAGCCTATTAGCTAGCAAGTTGAGGTAAGACTGATCTTAATCAATCAACTGATCGCTCTTCACTAACATCACATCAATCTACCAAAGGAAAATGGCGGGCTAATAGTAGATTTACTATTTAACCATTTCTCATCAAGCTCCATCAGTTTATTGAATAAAGTGTCACAATCCTGATCTATAAAAAAGCTTCACTTTACTGTTTGAAGATAAGGCATGTCGATTTCCTCATTTTGATCATGTATGCTATTTTTATTATTTTCAGTGACATCGCCGGTTTCAATCCCATGATTCTTCACATTTCAGAACCACTGAAGAGACAGTATGCTATGGTAAATTTGGAATGTCACAGTCAATGTTGAGTTTAAATTGTTTATGCTATTAGCATTTGGTCAATGATCAGACTCAATTCTATTCTAAAAATAGACTGTCTTTTCGAATTATGCTTGGATAATGATACTGCCTTGGAAGCTTATTACTTAAAGCTTCTTTAAATGACAGAAAGAGACAAAAAAACTGCAGTATTTTAATTAATTTAAAGCAAATTTCACTCTTTAAGCTCCTCCTCAGCAGCATCCCATTCTGCTAGATACTAGCAATGCAAAATCAATTACCGTTTACTTCTAATAAACTTTGCCCACAAAAACACAAAACAACCTCAAAATGTGTATCTCGGGTATAGGGCTATGACAGATTTGGGTAGAACTGATTCTTTTTATCCGTACATGTTTCTGTTTCATTTTTGCATAGCACTACCCCATTCTATCCAAAAATCAGCTCAAACATGGCAGTTTTGAAGATTTTGATGTCACAAATTTTGAGCTGGGAAGGTAACAAAAT
Source organism: Haliclystus inabai (assembly GCA_025505365.1). Lineage (NCBI taxonomy): Eukaryota > Metazoa > Cnidaria > Staurozoa > Stauromedusae > Haliclystidae > Haliclystus > Haliclystus inabai. The sequence continues at coordinate 9,394 of JANVCG010025565.1, read as the reverse complement.
ATTTATCACTAGATAGTTTGACTGTGAAAAAAAAGTCGTACAACAGCACTCTTTCACCCCTACTCAAACAAACACGACCTAAAGCAATTCAGTTGTACACTGTGAAATATCCATGTTCATAGTCTTTTTACCAGCTATTTTTTTAATGGTGAGGTTTGTGAATGAAGAGCAAGAGCCTTAAAGTTGGAACTTTCAATTGTAACACCTTTTCTGTTAAGTGTTTAATCTGATCATGCTCCAGGGGTGTTACCTAGCAATGGAATAAGTTGTGATGATGTGCTAGCCGATTAAACACTTCCCAGAAAAGGTGTTAGAATTAAATAGTTTCAACTTCTCTTACTCTTTATTCATATACCTCACAATTGAAAAAAAAGCGTTGCCACAAAAACTGTCACTCGTAGTTCATCTGTTGATAGCTCAAGAAATGCAACTTTAAAAAAAGATGCATATCTGACTAACGAAATCCGTTATAACCTATAGCCAAGATGTACACTTGAACAAACATAATGATTTATCCAGATATTCTCTAATCAAACTAGAGACCTGATTTATTAGAGATTTCAATGGCTTATTTCAAGAGGGAAAAGTCAATAATCATATAAAAATTATTGCTTGGCTATGACCAAGAGAAGATCCTGTTACACATGACTATATTATACTACAATTAGGTTATGATTTGTAGCGTGACCATCATTCTTATATTGTTGGTAGAATGGGCTTGAGAGGAGGAAGTATTTGCAGCCTGGGATTTCTGAACTTAAAAATAGCCCTAAGTAATTACCTTGTCTTTGTACATACAAAAAATATTTCCTGATTAAAGAGAGCAACACTTTTTAGATTTTCCTCAAAAAAATGTTCTAGTCGGCACACAGGCTAGGATTAGCCTGCTGCTTCTCTCTGCTACACGATATGTTGTTTCATGAGCAAAAACTGTTTCTACTATGTTATTTTTTCCTTTCTAGGAACATGGACTTGATCTCACTCGGCTATTAGATTCATCATCTTACAAAGAAAAATTCAGATCAGATATGATAACTTGGGGTGAAGAGCGGCGTAACGCTGAACCATCTTATTTCTGTCAACTTGTTGCTGAATATGCTCTAAAAACAGACTCAAACTTTTGGATTGTAGCAGATATACGTCGCCCAACAGACATCCAATATTTTGAAAAATTCTTTAAAGTTTTCAAAATCAGAATAACTGCTAATGATGATGAGCGTTTTAAGAGGGGATGGAGATTTACGCCAGGAGTTGATGACGCACCATCTGAATGTGCCTTAGACGATTATAACGCATGGGATGTTTGCTTTGATAACAATCATCACAATGCGCATGATTTAGATATTGAACATTTGATCAAAAATATATCAGATAGTAGAATCTGTTAGCTTCCATCAAATTGTTATCAGATATTTGCTGAGACCACTTGCATTGAGATGTAACAGCCAATTTGTGTGTCATCATCTGAAGAATTTTCCATGCGATCAAAAATCTAGCAGTATACATGATTCTGTTGTGGGATCTTTAAAGCCTAACAAGTAGTGTTGACAAAATTCAGATTGGTAAAAATTCATAATGTTGGCTTTTACAATTGGAGTTATCAGATTACAGAAGCCTAAAGAAAAATAGAGAATTTGATCTGAACATTTGATACAAATCTGAAAACAATTGGTCATTTTTGCACACCTCTAGTTCTAACTGTCAAAGACACCCACCCACAATGTATACATAGGAGTTGTGACTTAACGCTGAATGTAGGTACAAGAGAATTTCACAATAGAAACAAATTAACAATACTACCCTCGACACAATTTTTCAAAACCTTGTGTTACGACTTTCAAAATGTCAACATAATTTTTACTTGTTAATCAAAAACCTCCAGTAACAATGCATTGATAATCACAGTAAGGGGCAAATGGTCCAGAACCAAGATGAGAAGCTATTATTATATTTCCGTCATAAATGATGGAATATCAGACCCAAGAGTTTCCTGCACAACTACATACCAATTTTGTTGAATTTTGATCAATGCGTTTCTTGTGCAACAACAAAACTATTTCTATATTTGTAAAATATCTATTAAATTCAAATTTTGTAATGTTGCAAATTGCATTCAACATTTTAAAGTATCAGTCATGTTTGTCTTTAGAGTTTCCTAGAGTGGAGCCATACTTTACTGTCGAACCTTTCTCAACACAGAATTCAAAGTCTTTGGGTGCAGTGAAAACAAGTACAATTGAAGAGCCAAATCTAAAATGTCCTAAAGGCGATCCTTTTTCAACGCATAAACCAGACCCATATGTATTGTCATGGTAGCCATCTTTAGGGCATCGTTTATTTGTATCCAAATTCTAGTGAAGAAAAAACAAAGTTAGTGATAAGCAGAAATATAGTTTGGATTCAGCCTATCAATGTTCTGAACTTCAAATGTTATTAAATTCCTTTGAAGTAAAGCAAATAAATTTTCAAACTATGCTTACTACGCTTATAATAAGATTTATGAAATGAGGAAAAGTTGGGTGACCCTTTAGAAGATACAAACCCTTGCTTGAAGCTCATGATTTGAACCCCTCATTATTGTAAATAGATGGCTCTGGTGCTATGTAAGTGAAAGCTGTCATACAAGAGTAGTGTCGTAGATGATGCTTATTTTTTTGGTTAAAAATCAGAACCATCTTAATCACTATGTGCTTTCAAATAGACTTTGTTTCCAGAACAGAATAATCACCTTCTCACATTCCAATTTTATCGAACCAACATTGTAAGCACCTACGGCACCGAACATTAATGAATTGCCATTGTTATCATGACCACTTAATATAACTCTTTCGTTAAGATTGAAGACACCCTGGATTGATCGTAATGCCCAAGGTTTGACAGGAAATAGAGTGCCTAAAAATGAAAACAAAAAACAGAATAAAAAGTGTTCTGTTGGCCTTAGGCTTCTACATATCAAATTAGTTCATGGGAAACTGCTAGAGTTGATGACCATAATAATAAACTTCACTGCGTTACCCTAGCAGAGGCTCTTAATGCAAAATCTAATAGAAGGTAGGCCTAGCCTATGCTCTGAATTACCTGGAATGTGCCGTCGATGTGTGATAGTCCATCGCCATGGTGCATGAAACCAGTGGTAATCGCCAGGTGATAAATAAACGAGGCAATAAAACAGTTTCTTCCCCTTAGATAATTGCTCTTTCACATCTGAACTATTAATAAAATTTTTACAGTCTTTTTTAGCATCATCAATTTCTTTCAAAAATGGATGTTTTGGACCTAAGAATCGTTCTAGTGGATAATTGACTCCTTTGACTTGTTCCAAAAGGAGAGAGTTAGATATTTCTCCAAACTCCATAATTTGACCATCAGCAGGGCTCACCTGGTAGAAAATAAATGGAAAGCTATATCTGTAAGAAGCAGAAGGAGATTTGATAGATAACGTTCTGATCATTAATCAAAGAAGCACTAATTAGGAAGCGCAAATCACCATCTCTTACAATAAAAAGAAATTTATGTTGAAAATGGAAACGCTCACAAAAGAGAGTACCCGGTCTTCTAAATTCATCTGCGCTACATTTCAATTGGGGTACCTCAAATGCAACGCTTGTTCCCTATTTATTTAGTGTCTCCATCAATATCATTTCTGTGTTACAATTTCCAATGCTTTCCAGATAATCCTTTATTAGAAAGTCGGAATTAATTGACAATCAACAACAAAAAATAAATTTCAAATTAAGCAAATCATTTTACCCACCAATGCTGATTCTTTACTGATTGGTCTTAGGTTTGTCTTTAATTTTCTTGTAAAAAATTCTTGCATATTTTTATAATCAATTAATGATGGATTTACAGCTTCTTCCATGTTACAATTATATTGTTTAACATATAATCCATACATGGGGGATCTTAGCCAAAGTGGAATGTAACAATCCATTGACCAGCCAAAGATTCTTGATAACACACGGAAGGGCAGCTGTGATAAAACTGATACCTATCCATGGAAAGAAAATAAATAAATAAATAAATAAATAAATACATAAATAAATAAAAAAATCAATCAATAAACGATAATACCTGCCACTCTGGTAGCAACTGATCAGTCGGTGAGCCATCTGTCATGACCCTTCTCTCACGTTTCCATATCTTATGGAGTTGAAGTGAGCAAATGAAAGCAAAACCAACACTTGCTGGGATGCTAAACCATTTCAAATTACGCCAATATGAATAGAAGCCATTTGATTTTGAGGAAAATTCAGAGCTGAAATTTCTCTCTGAACAAAAAATGAATAATCAATTATCTTATTAAAATGGCGCATTAAATGCCCATTTCAGATATCATGGAAATTGCATTTGAAAAACAAGTGCTACGATTTAACTAATCCAAATAAATTTAACTTGCTACCATTGTGTGAGAGAGTGCAATATATATAGCCTATGCAGGCCAATGTAGGCTTAGGCCGTTCAGTTTTGGTTGGACGGTTACAAAAGTCTAAAATGACCTAAAAGTCATCTTTTGCGCAAAATGTTTGAAACCTAGCCCCAGATGTTATATGAAATGACTTGCACCTCTTTGTTTGTCTGTACTTCATAGTGCTGTCACTTCTCAAGCATGGTGTTAATGGTACCTCTGGTTGACCACATAACAATAGAATGGGTGCAATTGCGTTTTATTTGGAGGACGTCAATGATTAGGGAGGATATGCAACACTGAGCAAAGTGGTTAGCGACAGTCCTTTATCAATTTAATTGGATGAGTTTTATTGTTCATGACCATGCCTTTTCTACATAATCGTAACATGTACTTTTAGTGGAAGTGAAGGTTGGATCCATAAGTTCTCAGCAGGCCTAGTTATCTTATGAAAAATTTATAATTGATATCAGTCTATTTCTAAACTGTTGCATTGATAATGCCTTCTTAGATAGACTGCAGCTTCGTCTACCTGAGACACATTCTTTGTTTTATAGCCTAGAAGGCAACAATACAGTGAAAAATTCTAACAATCCTTTCCAGGGTGTGTCTTATAAATGCTAGAATCAAGTTCCTCACTATAGACTAATCTATTCTATTGATTATAATGATAATGATTCGATATAAAAAATTCAGAATGCTTTTCAACAACTTACTGCTAGATGAATTGAGTCCTTCCAGTTTGGCGAAAATTCTACCTTGGCAACTAACGTGCTTAAACTTGTAGAACAGACAAGGTTTAGAATAACTTCTTAAAACAATGAAAAACATGTTTGCAGCTGTGCAGAACGGTAGAACATTAATATTTGAACGATTGTCTGAATTCAAATTTTTGTGGTTTCAAGGGAGCAGCTCCATAGTCATTCCATCCATGCTGAAGCTGCTGGTCGCCATGTTGCCCCTCTGATAGGGTTTTCATGACGTAATCGATCACCTGATATCATGTCACGTGACCCGATTCAAGATGTCGACTTCGACGGAATTTGAACAAGTCAGCGACGAAATCTCTGTTCATTTTTGAGTATTTGCTATTTTTATCAATTGATGTGTTGGAAACAGATTCTGAACTAAAAATATGGCTTCTTCTCTATATCTTGAGCATTATCTTGATAGTAAGTGTTTTACTTTTTGCTTTTGTTGAACATTGTGATAATTTTATTTTGAACCGCTAATTTTCCGCGCTTCGGCAACAATGAAAGGCAAAACGTTATTTGTTTTAGTCGATCTGCAATTGTTATTGATCTGCATCATTTCTACTTAGTTAATAGTTATTGTCATATTTTGAAGCAGTGTCAGTAACATTGGTTGCATGTTAGATAAGGCTGCAAATTTGTGTGTGGAAACCTGCAATCTTATTGTTTACGCGCCAAAATTCACCTGCTATCATGCAAGGCAATCTGCTATTTATTTTTATTTTATGTTCTGCCATTTATCTTGTTATTAGTTATTGATTGAACCCTAACTAGATACACTTGTCAATGCTGAAACTTTTGTGCACAAACTGACTTGAGCTGAATTATTTGCTAAATCAGACAGTCCTGGGGGTGGTGACCGAATTATTGTAAATCTCCCGGAGTGTGTGTCAGTAAACACAACATTCAATAGTCGATGACGTAAGATATTCATAATAAAAAGATGGTCGAAACTCCTTCAACTCTATGGAGGGTTATAAACGCATTGACTTTCTCGCATACAAATTTTTCTCACCAAAGTCTTGCCTACTTTAGATAACAGCTCTTTCCTGTGAAAGCAGTCCTGTGAAAAAAATTCGTAAACTTGACAGGTTCTAAACAAATGATTATCATGATGATTCTTTAATGTCCAATTTTATTTGTGAATGTGTTTTCACAAATAAATTGCGTAGCCTAGATTGTGCAGAAGAGGGCACTTTTGATGAGATCCAACATCTCTGGGGGGGCACCTATGGGGATCTTTCGTGGGTGTTTTACCTTTTTCACAGGTAGAAAAGTACCTTTTGAACAACAATTCCCATTAAAACCTTGTAAGAGCTCCACTTCTAAGTGTCTCCAGAAGATTTTTTGCAGGCAGCCCAAGAAATTCAAAGTAGGCTATTAGTCCAGTGGCAGCCCTGCTGTAGGCCTACTATGCAAATTCGGCAACTTGCACTTCTCTGTCTCATCTTGGTCAATGCTGAGCTTCATGCTGACTTTTGAAGCTACTTTATTAAAGGCTTGGTCCTCACCACAAGATAATATTGTTTTTGCCTTTGTTTCGACTTAGTTTACAGAATTGTTTTCTTTGTTTCAGCATTAATTGTTTCGGTCAGAATTGTTGGATAAATGCAATCAACTTAAAAAAGCTCCAAACCTTATTTTATTTGAAGTTGTAATTAGAAAGGTGATACATGTTCTAAGGTTTGAATTGAGAATTGAGATATCTATTTGTCAATTGTTTTTAGGTATAGAGAGTCTTCCGTTGGAGCTACAAAGGAATTTTAGTTTACTGAGAGAACTTGATCAAAGAGCACATGGTAAGTGGATTGCATTAAAGTACACCTGACATTAAAATTTTTTATTCCAGATTCAAGTATCTTAGGCTGAATAATGAAGTTTGGCAAAAATAATTTTTCGATTTGGACGCATATAAGCTGAGATATTTAATGTTGAATGTACCACTTTAGCGTTCTCTTAATTTTAATTTGGTTGGGACTCGTCCGAAAACGACAAGAGGGCTTACTATAGGAAAAACGGCAAGTCGAGACTTCAAAAATTCATCTCTCATCACTCGCGCGAGTGAACAATTCGGTTTTATAAGTCAGTCAAGAATACATCATCACAACTCGAAATATTATTTTTGCCAAACTTCATTATTTAGCCCAAGCTACCTGAATCTGGAATGAAAAATGTTTGTGTCAGGTTCACTTTAAGTACGGTAAAAACTTTTTAATGTGATCATCTTGTCATGTTTGTTCAAATCGATTCTATTCTGGAGCCAATTTTTTTGGATACAATTGATATTTCATCTCTATCTTTTTTCTACAGATCTGTTAACAGATGTTGACAAGCTATGTGCTGACTATTTAGTAAAAGTTAAAAATTTATCAAGTGACGACAAGAAAGATTACTTTCAAAAAATTGAAAATGCCTTTCAAAAAAGCCGCGAATATGGAGATGACAAAGTACAGCTTGCAGTTCAAACATATGAAATGGTGGGTTGGTACAGAAAACCGATTGCTTTTGAATCTTATTCTAATCAGTATGAAAAAGTGATCTATTTACAATTTGTTACATCAATTCTATATTCACTAGCTCTATCATTATTATTATTATTATTATTATTATTATTATTATTATTATTATTATTATTCTTGTTGTTCTTATCATTTTGTGATAGGTTGATAAACATATCCGTAAATTAGACTCTGATCTGGCACGGTTTGAAGAGGAATTGAAACATCAGCAAGGCATTGAAATCAATGGTAAGTCTCCTTTGAATAAATTATTCCACCGGGCCAACTACGATTTCTGTAAATTCTCTCGGTGTATATCTTTTTGAATTTGAATGATAAACCTACTGACAATTGAAAACTGGACCAACCAAACGCGCACAGACAAACTGCTTCATGTTAATCAGAATTCATCATTGATGGTTTTCAAATACTTGTATTTCAAGGTTCCCCAGAAGTTATCAAGCCAGAATCAAATGGTAGTAAGTGTTCAGTTTTTAAAATGTTTATCCACAATTCATATCATTTATATCCATGTATGGCTAATAAATTTCCAATCATTCTATGATTTTGCTTCTATTCTTATTAAATGGTTTTAGCAACTTTCCACACATGCACATACTTGTAGGACTAACATTTCAAACAGAAGCAAATTACCATGTGAAGGAAATAATATGGCTGATTTCTGATTAGGGTTTTTGATGGTTACGGTTGTCTATGAACTTTACTGGTTTATTGTCATATCGTTTTTGTTCTTAGAAGCAAAGAAAAGGAAATCAGACAAAATTGATGGTATCAAATCAACAAAAAAGAGAAAGCAGAAAAAAGAGTAAGTTTTTCTTGTATGTCCAAATTGCAGGCATATATCCAATCAGAAAGTTTGGCAATTTAGTTGTTTTATACGTGAAAATACATAGCCTAGGATTCAGGACATTGTTTACTTTGGCACCCAAGAAAAGATTTCAGAATTTCTGTTTTGCAATAGAAGAATAGATTGCATCCAAAACCAAACGAAGAGTCATGAATTTTGATGCAAATCAGTTATTAAAGTAGGCTACACATCTCTAAACCTTTTTAAATAATGATACTTCAAATGATTAGGCTACATTTTATGAGTTTAAGAAAACTACATGCATCAACAACCACAAAACAATCACACCCTTGTAATTTGTGTGCAGCTGTAACTTTGTTTGTTTGCATTGAATTCCAGACAAGAAGAAATACCCGTACCACAGTTATCTGCAACGCCTTTACTCACCATGGCAACGGATATGAATGTTCTAGATATGCCTGTTGATCCAAATGAGCCAACATACTGTTTATGTCATCAGGTGAAGGGTTTGACTTTTTAAAGGGCTATTCAGTGTTTCTCTTGTATGTTATAACTGGAACACATCACTATACTGACTGAAGTATTGTATTGAATTTAGTTTAGATAAATCCTGAATATGCCAATACTCTATTTTATTTCGAAATAAGAAAGTTGCTTTGGGTTTTGCTCATCAAATATCAATCAATCCTCATCCATCAAAATGGTGGATTTCCCTCACAATTGTTAATACGTTTCTTGTTTTCTCAGGTATCTTATGGAGAAATGATTGGTTGTGATAATTTAGAGGTGTGTTTTATTTTTTTGTAAAAAATATGTTTGAAGTGATAGAAATGATTAAAGTGTATATCTCGGCTATAGGGTTATGACGGATTTGGATAGAACTAATTTTTCTATCCGTACATGTTTC
>JANVCG010025554.1:0-11946 GCA_025505365.1 Haliclystus inabai | reverse complement strand
TCCTTATGATGTTATTGAAAGAACACCAAAGTATTTTGTTGTCAAGAAGGGTATGACTACTGATACAATCTCTGTTGATAGACTTAAACCGGTTCATGACAGTTCAACTTCTTTGGCGGCGCCCCTGGTGCGGTCCCGGTTGTTGAACTCTCATTCGTCTCCGTCTCTGACTTCAGCATCGGCGTCATCGGCGCCGTTGTTGTCGACAGCAGCTGCCAAGAACACTTCCAATCAATCGGGATGCAAAGATACGCCTTCTACACATCTTTCACATCAATTACCCACAACCTCTAGATCTGGACGAACAATAAAGTTTAATATGTCTCCAGATTATCACTATTATTAAAGTTGACACTCCACTAATTAATCTATTATTCGATAGAGGACATTATTCTTACTCTAATCTGCTTTGCATGTATGCTATATTATTATTCATTATTAGTATAGATGGTTATGACTCCGTCTTTGTTGGGCGGACGTCTGTAGTGTCGGAAACGGCCTCGTTTCAATTATAATTTTCTGGCCTCGTTCAATAGATAACTAAATATTATGTATGTAAAATTAAATTAAATTCAGTCGACACACGCTTATGTTGAGAACAGGTCATAGATACATTAATCCGTTGTTATTAATAAACAAGTAAGAAATGGATCGTTCTGTGGTAATTGATATGCCAGCAACACAGTCAATCGACCTATATATCTTGAACAGTTTGCATAATTGTGTTTGTCGAATCTGTTTCTCGAATCTGTTTGTCCAAATACTTTAATGATCGTGACAATGTTCCATGGTGTTGGTGATTTTGAGATAGGATCGCGGTCAGATGAAGCCGCTCTATAGCTGTCCAAGATAGTGTAAAGATAATATTAGATGATGAGAAATGGCATTGAATTTCTTGATAGGAAAACAGTTGGTATCTCTGATCCAGACGGAGTGTTGGCTGTGAAATATAGAATGATGGATTAAGGCTTAGTAATATCTGAAGATTTCTGTTATATAACATGACATTTTTTTATTTGAATCTATTGAGGAACCATGACAATTTACAAGTACCAAATTAGTATTATCATTGTGAGGGGTTCCTTCATGGATTCTCTGATCCTTGCAAGCGGGATATTGGGAGACACTTGAAGGCTAAAGACATTAATTTTTCATTAATTATTTCATTATTTGTGCTCTTTGCTGATCAAATTTCTACAATAAATGTTCATGTATTTGTCATTTTTGTTTTTCCTCGAATCATAGCAGAGTTCAAGATTTCCAGCGTTAATAAAACTGAATTTTTGAACCAATACTCTGACGTTCTGATACTTTAATTTCCAGTGATCTTTAAATTTTTTTCTCACTTAGAATTGCAAGATCGATAATTCATATTCTTAGCTTACTGGGATTTCACAACGTAGTTTTGAGGATATAAACAGGATTGAAGCGTTTATCTACTGTTGAATTATCTACAATTTGAAGGCGTTCTTTTCCCTCAAACGTGGTTCCTTGCTGTTCTGGCTTGTGTGATACAAATAGTTGAATTATCCGATCAAGAGATCAGTATTTAAAACATTTCTCGCACTTTCCAATTGGTGTTTCAGTAAACTCAATTTCAGTTATAGCAATTGATCAATCAAAGCATTCCGAGTGTAGTCGTTTTTGTTTCATTTTTCATTGACTTGGGAAGAAGGAAAAAATGCATTAATTCAGGATAAAGTGAATCAAATGACTATTCCTCTACTGACTCGATGTTTTAGTAAAACCTTACGTGGATGTTTTCAAACAGTTCTAAAGATGCATTTACCTATTGATTAAAATTGGACGTTTTGTTGTAGTGGTCTGGTGCAGAAATCTGGATGTTATTTTAATTTTTTCAATTGAAGCTACAAAAGACTTCATAGCTATCTCCAACAAGGATGCTATTTCTGAAATCTATTTTGAGGGGCAATCAGATGAATACGAAGCATTATAATCTCATTTATCAAAAGCTATTATGTTTTGAAGAGAGAGGAGTAGGTAACATAAAAGTGATTAAACGCCAGATCTGTAGCCTAAACATAATAGGTTGTGCTTCGAATGTGACACAGAAAAAAGTCGATCTTGTAGATAAAACGTGGATGCATTCAGATTGTACACGTATTATGACACATAGACTCTAATTAAAATTGATGAGTAATTGATTTGTTAAGTTCACATGAGCATAAAGTTTTGACAAGTAATTCAATTGTTTTCTTATCTTTCAAGCGTCGTTTTTAATATATAACTAGGCAAGGATTGGACAATAAAAGATCGCATTATAAGTTTTGTGCTCTAGCATTGCATTGCTTACAGACATGGATGGACAAAGCTACATAAAAGCATATGTTGAACCAAAAAAACTTCTCAAGGTGAGCAATGTTTTTTATTTGAACTACGTCAACATCTGCATTCTACGGAATTTATTTACTTTCACTGAAGTGAATTTCACAAATAGTTGATTGTTTTGCTAGCAGGTTGTTGTATTCCTTTGTTTATATTATGAATCAATACTCTATTTTCTCTGTCACTGCAATCGTTGTTCACTGGGCTTATATATTCATGACAAATTAAACCTTGAAAACTCCAGCTTATTTCCTTTGCAAATATTTAAGCAGACAGTGATGTTTCGTATTCGAGTGTGGGCGTTTTCAGCTATACTTTGTAGTATGAACATACTTGAAGTTATTGCAACCTGTGAACATTCGTACACAACGACTGGTGGAAAATATTTGAAGACAAGGGAGATAACTTATTACATTAATAAACCTTTTCGCACAAAGACCGCTTCAGGACTTACGACGTGTGGAATGATTTTTATAGCTGATCCAAGAGCTCAGTCGATGAATGTCGTTAAAAAGAGTCAAGTAAATGTCGATTGTCAATTATTTGAAACCAAGGTGAATGAACAGGGCGCTTTAGTTACTAATAATAGCACTACTTACTTCGAGAAAACAGACGGTAAGTGTGTAAAGTTGATCAATAGATTTGCATCAAATTTACCTCTTCACTTTTGCCTGGCTAATTTTGCTTGTGATGAGTAGTATTTTTTTTAATTCTATTTCAATACCTTATAAATATGAATGAAGCATATACAGATTCAAAAGTGTTTTGCGTTAGGATATTACTTCTCACTAATTTTTATAGGTTGGCTGAAAGCTACATATTCAGTTATTCACGTTGAATCAAAAGATGATAAACCTGGAGAATTTGTCTTTCAATTACCAACTGGATCATATAAGATCAGGTTAAATCATCTATATGGCGGATTAGTTGACTGGCCAACTCAACAATTTGAAATACCATTCGGTGGCATCGACCAAATGAAGCATGCGCCGAATAAAATGGTATTGGTGAAGGATTTTCGTGGCTCAATTATAGCTGATAAACAAGACTTCACAGAATGGAAAGGCAATGGCTTCAAAACTCGATTCTTAGCAACTTCAGAGTGTTTTCCTTTGATTCAGAATTCCAATTATGCCTTTTGGTATGGTAGTGACTTTCATAATTATCAGGAGTGGAGTAATTATGGTAGCACCTCTTTTGAAATGTTTGTGCAATTATGTGAGCCTACAATGTGTGCCTTGGATTAAATTCAAAATACAATCAAAACGCAGCATCATAAAACATTGAATATGTATAAAATTTGATCTTTGCCTATCACAATTATAGCATATTATTTTCATCAATAATCATAACATAATTAACGATCTAGAGAACGGAACTTGTGAGATTCTTTCCGTATTCAAATTATTTAATCATAATATTTTTGTCAAAAGTCTCTTTGAAAATTATTTTATCAAATGATAATGACAAGAGATTGCTTAATGTTTCAGACATTCGTAACACATGCAGTCATTAGTGAAAAACATATTTTACATGTGTAATAATTCAATTAGCTAAAATGAATTAAAAATACATTATTATGAAATTCCATACGATTGACATGAAACAAAACCAAGTGATATCTATTGACAGATAACAAACCACAAAACACAGGATAAAGGAAAAATGGTTTGAAAATAATAGATCTAACGGAATGTGACTGAATAATTATATAGTGTTGAGGCTAAGCTCTCTAATTGCCAGCATTTCACTATGTAAGCAATCAATTATTTAGTTATTAAATAAAATGGTCCGAAATGTTGAACAATGTTGTTTCATTATCTTTGTTGATCAAACTTGTTGGATGGAAATGTAGTTGGCTGGGTGTTGGGGAGAGACAGAAAAGACAACGCAATTCTACACTTTGATTTGGCTTCTTGATAGGAACAACAAGCAAGACAGTGAGAAATAGACACATGCTATATACATGCACAGTCACATGACATCGCGAGCATCAATCTCAATGTTACATCTAATCACGTGATCAAGATTCACAACAGAGACTTCAAGCAAAACATGATATTGACACTTATGAGAAAGACCATCAGCATGACTAAACGTAACTAATAAAGTCATTGAATGCTATGCTTATCACTATTGGAATTTTGCCACTCATATCAAATGAAGGTGTTATTTAGATATCCATGAGAAAATACGTCATAAGATAAGATAGTGTGACTCCAAGCTGGGTTTTTTACGTCAATGCGTTGATTATTGTTTTGAATGCAATTTGTGTGAGGTAAGTAATGCTTGGCTCCATTATACCCAACACTTACATTAGCGTGAATGTGGGATTGCAATTCTGGTGTTGGCCTGCATAGTAGCATTCATGCACCGATAAAATATAAAATCATAAAAACATTGCTTTGAAGGTTATAAGAAAGTTTAACAATATGTTCGATTGTCTGGTGCATGAAATACTCAAATTATTCCTCATAATTCAATGAAATGCTGTCTTTAACAAATGTCTTTCTTTCCAGAACAATTTATTGAATAATTCCGTCACAATCACACTTACCTTTTCTTTCATTTAATCATTTTCATTTTACCGTCCTCGTAATTGCATGAAAAATCAATTAGTGAGATAATGGTGAAAATCACTGAATTGTATGACGCTTCTTTCTTGCATTTGTCATAGAAAGTCTGTTATAACTACAGTCATACAACAAAAATTTAATTATTCGAAAACCAGATTGTAAAACAAGTTCGTTTTATGTAATACATTTATTAGATGAACACGTGGTATCACAAATGCCGAAATTGGATGCCCATCGTAGCCCCTGATAACACTTTTGCAAGTTCTGAAAAAAGCCTCAGCATTATGGCTTTTCCTAATTATTTCTTACTTATGATGGCTTCGGTAACTCTTCGAATGATAATAATAATACTGGGGATGAATTTTCTTTCAAAAATATGAAGTTTCATCATTTCATTTCCGCTGCACTATAGTTTGTTAAAACCAGCTGGGTTTCAAAACAGAGAAACAACAACTTCTTTTCTGGTTTATCTTGATTTTCTGATCAGATTACACTATTCTGAAAATTAGTTCATCACCAATTCCAATGAATAACCAGCCTGTCCTTTCACTTTCGTACAAATATGATTGTCCATATATCTATACATAGCTGTATTGCATTTCAAAACTATGGAATTGCCCCTCCTTTCCTAGAAAAATAAAAGCTTTGAATTGGGATAGAGGATGTACTACTGATTTACGCTGTTATATCAGTAGTATAGTATTCGTTCGGTTTTATTTTTAAATTATGTATGTAATATGCTACACAACAAGTAAATTGCTATCCAAGCGATTAATTTTGATATTAATATCTTCATTGATACAGTATAAGACATCAGTACAAAATGTTGAAAATGATCAGTAATTGAGCTATTGAATGATCGGTACTACAAAGCCAAAAACAGTTATGAAGATACGAACACGATTCATTATTAATCATGCCTCGCAGGTCCCATAATTATCATTGCAAAGTATTTTAACCAATCATTGATGTGTACAAAAATGTAACATTTAGATAAGTACTTCCAAACGCTTACTTACGTTGGGAAATCAGATCATTGATGATATTTTGTTGACAGTGAACAGGTAATCTTATACTATATCAGAACTTAATAAGGGTTCGTACTCACTTCAGTTATCAATCCTTAGATTCGTGCAAAGGCCAAAACAAGAAGCAACGATGCTTGATCTCCAAATTTGGATTTCTACATGTATTTTGTGTTACCTTCAATTTTATACAATCAATGCTGGACTTGTTTGTCCATACACAATGACCGATGGAAATTACTTCGAGACGAAAGAAAGAACGTATTACACGGACCAACCATTTAAGACAACGTATGTGGCAACATTAACTATGTGTTCAATGATATTCATAAATGAAGAAAGAGCTCAATCGATGAATATTATTAGGAAAAGTAGCGCTTTGACCGAATGTCAATTATTTGAAAAGAAAGTAGATGGGACAGGTGATTTGATGGTGAAAGATACTTCAACGTATTATGAGAAGATTGAAAGTAAGTGAACTGCATCTTTTATTTATCAGCCTAGCATCTTGAATTCTAAATGCTTAGTTTGTAATTTTTTATTTTCCTAAAGTCTCCACCACACTACACACTTTTAAATTGGGTTCGTTCCACTTTCTGCTAACCTGGGTTAGTTTGGTTATGTTCACACTGACCTCTTCCAAAGGATGTTAATTTGCATTGTGAAAGTAAATTAGGAAGGCAACCGATTTGATAAGATCAATGCATGTGTATGAGTGGTAATTTTGCGAAGCTGTGAGAATAATATCGTATGTTCCCTATAATTTCAAAAGACATTCACTCGTTCATAAAACTAACCCAGGCTCGACCCTAGTTTGTGTTCTCACTTGCTTGTTCAACATGAGGAAGGCTTACCTGGGTCGAGCCTTCCTCATGTTGGTGGGTTGCAAACTAACCCAGGTTAGCAAATTCAACCCGGGTTACGTGCATTCGCACTACCAGGGTATTACCCGCGGTCGGGATAACCCGGGATAATAGTGTGTGAAAAGGGCTCCATACACTCATGCATGTTAAAGATAAAAAAGTGATTGATTATTCATAAATTAATTTATTTTGAGAAAATATTTTTTTCAAGGTTTCTTTCAATAGTCCTCTTTAGACTTATTTTCCTTGATCATTGATTTAGATTGGCCAAAGGCTACTTCGTCAGTTCTTCATGTTGAAGCTAAAGGTGATAAACCTGGAACTTTTGTCTTTCAATTACCAACTGGATCATACAAGATCAGATTGAATCATTTGAATGGTGGATTATGGGAATGGCCTAATCAACAAGTAGCAATGCCTTTTGGTGGCGTTCATCAGTATAAACCAACACCAAACAAAATTAAGTTGGTTAAGGATTTTCGTGGAGCTGTCATTGCTGAAAAACATCACTTCACTGAATGGGAAGGCAATGGTTTTCAAACTAAATTCTTAGCTACCTCAGAGTGTTTTTATTTGATCCAGAATTCTACCTACTCCTTTTGGTATGGAAGTGACTTCAACAATTACTTTGAGAATGACAATTATGGAAAAACCTCTTTTGTAATGGTTGCACAATTATGTGAAAATAATGATGACTGTGTTTGAAAGAAAACGAAAGTAATTAGAAAATAGGATTGCAAAACATTGATCAGCAGCTGCATTGCGCTAAATTTTACATATTAACAATTTGAATAGATTATAGGCAATTTTATCAGTTTGAGCCCTGTGGTGTAAATAAATGTTATAGTAGATGGGTTTTTTCTTATGGACGTATACTTATCGTAGCTTGAAATTGTATTTTGTGTCCTTGAAAATACACTACAATGTCTGCGTATAAATAAAAAAAGAAGAATAACAATAAAATATATTCCGGAGATAGGAAATATCAGAGCAACCATTGACTTTCAAACCGATCTCAAAATTAGAAAAAAAATACTTAGAACTATGAAACAAGTAGCAAAGGTATAATAACAGGATTTGGTATACAAACTGATGTGAAATTTGACATATATATTGGTTTTAATCATGAAAAATCCGTGTTTGGCTGATAAAGCATATCGCTTGGAAAAAGAATATACAATTTTGATAATAGGTTAAGTAAAATGATAAGCTTGTGCATTACAGTTGTAGCCTTCGAATCCAATTTGAGAATATTATAGAAATACTATCTATAGTAGTATAAGAGCTATATATATTTGAATTTTGAGTTTCAAGTTTCAAACTCTCCTCCGTAATCTTAATCGAAATCTTCAACCTGCCATTTCATATCGATCGTATCTTGTTATCATTGAACCACAACCAGATAAGCATCTTTGAGTTTTTTACAACAGTAGTGGGTATTTTTCAAGAACTCTTCTTTTCGATTTCAATAGTTCTATTTGTCTAGGGTTAATAAATTTCTGTTGCTTGGAACTTGGTTTCAAACATATATTTGTATAAAACTGTATGAGTTGTTTAAATTATAAAAATGATTTAAATGGCGTAACAAGGATAGCAGCAAAGCTCAATATTAAATTTAAGAAGCTTTTTTATAGTACGGCAAAAAAATGTTGCTTTTAGTGATTAGGATTAACTTTGGGGATAACTTTTGGGGAAGTAGATTTTTCTTAGTGGGATTAGGTTTGTTACAATTGATATCAATTTCAACTGTCCTTGTTTCTTGCAACTTCATGCGACTCTTAAGCAATATTCTTATCAAGCTACAGCACCACATCTTTCTCATGTAGCGAGCTATCCAGAAGATATCCGTTGTATTTAGGCATGCTAATATCATAATTACAGATAGCTAGATGATTTGATTTGAATCTTACGGATAAAGAACTCTACAATAGTAATCACAGTAGGATTTTTTTATCTGAAATAATGAGAAATAATGAATCAAACAGGCTTCTACCACATTCATTTGTAGATAGCTCTTTTTGTTTGATTGAAAATGTTCCATTCAAGATTATGACAGGTTTCATAATGGCTCCTACGCTTATCTTCGATTGTGGTTACAATATACCAGCAATATATGTTCTATCGCTTCGATAAATCACGCTTCACAAAATGGAGTTTTGATATGTCTTATTTCATTTTTATGAATGTAGGAATCTTTCTTATGATGACTATTTTTCCAGCTTATCCAATCAAATCGAAGATGATCACTAAACCAGTCTTCTATGTCTACATTATTCTATGGACAAAGTAGCAGAATATTTTCTTCGTCTCTACGTAAAATATTTACCACACTATCAATTGTCAGTATAGTTCAAGGATAGTACTTTCGATAACCTTATCTCACAATCATCAAACGAAAATCAGATTGTAAAAATATCTCAAATGATTAATTATGAATTTCATTACATGTACCAGAAGTGTTGATTATGAATAATCTAGCCAATCATTGGATTAATGGCACAATAGCAAGAAGAAATATCTTCAAGTTCTTTGGGCTATGATGAAATTACCACATATAAGGCTATTGTGATATTTACTTAATAGTAAGCTGGTTCTTTGTACTTCGATCAGTCTGTCATAACGCGCCGTCCTGCATTACTCCTAAAGATGGGTCCTCACAGAATCGGAAGTGTTCGTGCTCAAAAATTGATTCTTTACTGCTTTCTACTGTATCTAGTATGTCATAATGCTGAAGTAGCGTGTAAATATACATGCACAATGACGGATGGAAAATATCTTAAAACAAAAGAAAGAGCTGTTCACGCCAAGAAACCGTTTCAAACGAAATTAGTCAAAAGACTTGTTGTGTGCATGATGATTTTCATCGATAAATCGAGAGCTCTATCGATGAACGTTGTTCAGAAAAGTCAAACAGATCAGGAATGTCAATTGTTTGAGTTGACGGCAGATGGTGAAAGTGGTTTGACTGTGAATGATAGCTCAACGTATTATGAAAAGATACAAAGTAAGTGAGTTCTAGTTTTAATGTTAGTCTGGAGAGGGATAAGCATGTTTTTACTGCTTGAGCGCGAAATTTGCAAGGAGTTAGGAAATTGATGTTCACGCACCAGTATCATATAATACTAGGAAAAGGCTATTACTGCTGTAGTTCAAATTTTAAATTTCCCCACTTTATATATCAGGACGTGACAACATAAGATATGCACTTCGATTTATCATTTCACTGATTGCAACTGTCGTTGCTTTGCACTGACCAATCCTTATATGGTGGAAAAGTTAACATATTTGACTAAGAAGATAATTGATTGTACTTCTATATTGCTTGAATGATCAATTCACACAAACAACTACTTCATCAAATTAATTAGAAGATAATTGGATTATAATCTTCCGGTTGATAATAGCCACAAAAACGTTCAAACTGAATGGAAAGCTAGATACATTTGACACAACCTCTCAAAACAACACCACCAAACGTATGCGTTACAAACGGTAACTCGTGAGAACAGGAAATTATACTATGAAATATAACCTCCATTATCAATGTGAAAAGCTGAATCGAGCAGCTTTGCAGCAAAAGTTGAAGATTTTGGTTTAAAATTAAAATCTTTTCACTACCTTTGCCTTCATTTGCTCCTAAAAAGTAATGAGTACAAATATATGTACCATAAAACATCCAATTTTTGCTTACCGAGACGGTTTGCGCTTTAATATTATAAATTTTAGTTTTAAATGATATTCTGCAACACGTTTATTATCTAATTAACCATGATTCTATTGAACATTATAATGATTTCCTTGTAGAACCTGTTTCTACGCTAGCATTCTCCCATAACTCCCGCTGTATCTCTCACGCCTACTCTAAATTCTCTCTCAACGCAAGAAAGAGAAAGAGAGAAGTTTTCATGTGTTTTTAAAAAGCAACGCTAAGGTGTCTAGTCCTTGATTGAAATTATTTATTTATTCATGATCAGCCGAAAAAGTACCTGAAGGATAATTAATATTATCAGGGAAATTTATTTAGTCTAGAATAATTACCAAACATTCTCATTCCAATGTATATATAAATCACTTTTCCAGATTGGCTTAAAGCTACTTCTTCTAATATTCATGTTGGAGCTAAAGATGATAAACCAGGAACTTTTGTGTTTCAATTACCAACTGGATCATACAAGATCAGATTGAATCATTTGAATGGCGGATTAGCATACTCGTCATCTGATCCAATCAAAATGCCTTTTGGTTCGATCTCAAATAACAACTTCATTGCAAGTGCGATCTTGTTGGCAGAAGGATTCCGTGGCGATGTCATCGTAACAAAAGATAGATTCACAGAATGGGAAGGCAATGGAAATGAAACTACCTTTTTGGCTACTTCAGATTGTTTCAAATTGATTCAAAATGCCACTTATTCTTTTTGGTATCGCAGTGATTTTTATGATTACTCTGAGAATGGCAATGATGGAGTTACGTCTTTTGAAATGTTTGTGAAATCTTGTGACTGCGTTTGAATGACTATGGAAAAGAAACACAATCTGTGAAACAACGTAATTATAGCTACAGTTTGACATTTGTGCTGTATAAAACATGTTTAGGCATATACGTAGCTTTTATTCTGCATCTATACATTATTGCTCATTTTCAAACGGGAGCATTTCACTCCATAAGTTGAATCACATTTAAAGCAAGAATTGTTTGGGTTGTAACTTTTATATTCATTATGTTTTGCAATAGACGTTCTGATCTTTTTATTACATTCAGTTATCAGCCGAGACTGTGACTGATTGTACCTCGTAATTAGGGAAAAAGTAAGCACTAAAAACGGTATATTCGTATGTGCTATATATTAAAAAAAAATACTCAAAAGTCATAATGCTTTCATTGTTTTTATTCAATAATCAACTTCTCGTCTGAACATAGGAACTTGAGTATATTTTTTTTTATCGAGAAGATTACTTTGTCAAGATCCAGACTATTTATTATGTATTAAGCTATCGAGCTACTCGTCCCATCAGTATTGGGAGAACATTCCCTAGTCGATCACCGAAATATATACGATTACACAGCAAAATCGTAAATTCTTGTCAGGAATAATTATTCCTTATTTGATAATATATATTCTCAGATTCTTAATTC
>JANVCG010025543.1:0-11948 GCA_025505365.1 Haliclystus inabai | reverse complement strand
CTTCCACAAGTACATATATTAGAGAGAACATTGAAAAAATATCATCAGTATTCAATTGATTTTGGTTCATCTCAAAGTACAAGCATATGAATCAGTCATAATATAACGCAAATACGAAGATGACCTCTCAGGGCAGGTGGGTGCTTATAAAAGTTTATAATTTAATAGGCGTGGCAAGTAGCAATATAAGGGGTTGACGAATATATGTTTAAATTTTACCTGTACACCGATAAGCTGCATTGATATCTGCTATATCCAAAACTGATAAATCCAAATCCTGTCCAAGCTCTTGGTTGGCATCTGCCTTTGATACAATTGTGGGTTTATCGTTCTTTGAAAAAGCGAGTTTTCCATAATGCGTGATGCTATGTATGTCATATTTTGTGAAGCTTTGGCTCTGCTCAGTAGTACGCTTCTCGAAATTATGCTCCATTCCTAAAACATACCAATACACCAATGGATTAAAATAATTAATGACATCTATCAAGAGCTATAATATATACATAAAAAACTCCTTAACTAATTATCATAGATGGATTGAATATAAATGATTTTAATTTCCAAATTTACCTTCTTGGACATTTTCCATCATAATAATAACGTTATCATCTCTATCAGTTCGACTTTGCTCATGCCAAAAGCCCAAGACGTGCATCAACTCGTGTAAAACAACAGGTTTTTGTCCACATCCGTTTCCAAGAGACAAATCACGAGTAGTACCTTCTTTGTAACCAATGTAGGAGTAACATCTACAGAAAATAACATTCGATTGTCAAACTTCATACACGCTAGAAATAGACTGAGTGGTAAGCAGTGGTAAGTATACGCTTTTTCAACAGCTATCCATAGTTTGAAAGCCTATAAATATGCAGGAGTCATTGAGTTTGATTGTGTTTCGTTAGAATTCATGCACTTATAAACTATCAGTTGTACATAAATATATTATCATCATATAATTTTTACCCTTCGCCTTGAAATATTCTTATTCTACCAGCATTGACATCTTTCGATTCAATAAAACGAACACAAGTGACTGATTCAATCCTTTTCATTGCATCGTGAACTACAGACTTCCCGCTCTCAGCTATGAAAAAAAATTAAAGTATTAATAAATACTTGAATAATCTGTATTGGAAGATGAAGATGTCACAAGACACATGAAAAACGTAATTAGACCCGTAGAAAGAAATTTTCGATTTAACAGACATGCGTCATTGTGTATACTACGTTGGAAGTCTAGTCTATGTATAGACTCGGTTGTTGGCCACATTTCAGATTCTCATGTATGGAGGGCTTGGTCTATTTGCAGAATCATGGTTCATAGATCCAGTCTAGCCTCATTTTCTACTCATTGATTGTGCTCAATTGTCAATAAAGAAGACATTAATTTATAGGTTTTTTTGTGACGATATAGGCACTTTTATCAACACCATGCGTATACGAGGGCGTGTCGATCTATAATCAATTCATGTCAAGGAAATACAATAATATTGTGGGCGAATAAAATATATAGCTACTTTCTATAAAGGTTACAACTATTCTATTTAAAGGTCATAGTTCGAACAATGTTGACATTTGTTGATTGTTGATTGGTCCAATATGTGTTTAACGGGATGCCCTATTATATTTGCATAAACCCTAAAGAATGTTTACTAAAGATCAAATGAATTGATATTCTTAGTCACGCAAGTCCTTTATCATGTCACTTACGGAAAGCAATATCGAACGTATAAAGGATTTGTCCATTTGGCCAATAACTGAAATCCGTGGAGGTAAACTTGATGGCACCTCGTTTTTGCAATCGATGGTTAACGCCAGCTATATCTCCTTGATACAAATCAGCTACTCTCCCAACACCTGTAAATATAATAATCAGTCTCTTAAATCAGGATCAAATTCATTATAATAATGCTTTAAATTTGATCATTATCATTCCCGTTAGATATTATTCTTGTTTTGATGATAATAATGTTATTCCTACAATTATACAGGTATAATTCAATTATGTACATACAAGCATCTCTTTATATGCTCAATACTAACAAGTCATAATTGCTTACTATAAGAAACAAAGTATTTTTCGATGATGCTACACTGTGCCGATTACAATAAGACGAGGTGTCACATCAGTTGCTTTCATCTCCTTTTCTCGGACTATGGTACCTGTAACGTTATTGAAAACAAAAGACGTACCTTCGTTGACTTGTTCAACTTGTTCGAAAACTGTTTTTCTCAGCTCACCATTCTCTCCATTTGTTGACCTAATATTTCTTCCCTCAGCTCTTTCATCTAAATGGAAGTAAAAGATTTGGAATTTTCAGAGCAATACAGAGCACGTTCGGGGATAGTTCATGGATTAAGATAAATTTGAAAACAAAATCTAGTAGAATTCAAATGTCTCAGAGCCTCTCAATTCGTGTGATGGTTCCCACTTTTATAAAATTCCTCAACCTTTCGGCAGTAAATTCGGTGCTTACAGGGGGCATACTATAGTACTACCAAACGCAATCACAGCTATGTAAAACGTAGTAAAATGTTTAAACGAATTGTTACCTTTGAAGATTGGAATAGCTTCAATGTTGTGTAGCAAGCAGGCAAGAACAATTGCCAAGACAAATTTGGAAGTCATGTTTGTAATCGAAGCTGATGCTTTCTTGTCAAACTCGTAATGAAGACGATTGGATTTGAACTAATTCTCCAAATAGTCCACTTATTTATATGAATTCATTAGAGTTGATATTGTCAATTTATTGCCTATTGTATAAAAAAGACAATGGAATGAATCATGACGTTGTTTGACGCTTTCTATACCAATTAAACGGAATTGATTGATAGAAATATTGCTTAAATTGGTTGCCAAAACAGTTACAAGCAGCCACTGTTGTTTTAATTACGTATTTTTAAAAATGGATGGTGGGTTTTTGAAGCACGTTCTGAGTTCATTGACTATATTGTATCATACGTTAAAATACTTCTGTACTTTTTGAACTGGGTCAAATCTTTTCGTTTTTCTAAATGATCATAACTAATATATTTCCATTTGTTTTTAAGAAAGTCGGGCTATCAGAGAAAGTTTCTATCATTTAAAATATTGTCAATATTATTTTAGTAAGTTGTTTACAACATTGTGAAGCATTTGAATGGATTCAATTATCAGTAAATTGCTAAAATGGTACTTAAAAATGCGCAGTTAGTTTTCTTTCATTCAAAACTTGTTCCAAAAGACGATTAATCTATTCTGAAATACACTGATTTCAATTCTATTGCCACACGCGTCATTCGTCTGATACTATGAATAGATTAATGATATTCATGCTTTTTTTCAAACAATAGAAATACAGTTTTGTGTTTGCCTTAATATTCAACTTTATCTTAACATCCATCCTTTCAAAGATATAAAATTCTAAAATTTTTCAGTCGATGTCGGAACGAACTTCTTCGTAGATTTCTATATTTCTCTTGCATTCAACGTGCATGTTTCTTCGAGTTCAAATTCAAATTGACATACCAATATAGGCACCGCTGTATAACTGGGAACATAGAATACGTATTCAAACTATAACCACAAATTTATGTATAGAAAATCTGATTTCGCAGCCTTTGACAAAACTGGAAATTTTTGAACGTAATTACTCCAAGTTACGTTGTTTTAAATACCCAGATTTAATAAAGAAGATGCGTTTGGGGACGGGTGAGCTCACACGACCACCCCAATAAGATTACGGTTCTCACATGCTATATTGCTCAAAAGTGCAGTTACTCTTACGTCCTAACCGTCAGTTGGAATGTTCCTACCATTTTAAGTTGATCTCCTAACAGAATAAAATCTTACATCTACTTTCTAGCATGCTTACGGAGGATTACTTCGATAAGAAAAACGGCCTTTGAACCTTCCTCTTAATTGCTCGTGCGTTAAAAATTGCTCTGAACAACAACCATGAAAGGAATAGAAATTGATAATGGAAAACTGTAAATACTCAACAGAAACTTATTACCATTCATTACAGGAGACGGTTTCTAGCCGAGGTTGAAAAAATTATTGCTTGGTTTTGGAAACAGGCACGTTGTATCCTTTGCTTTCGGTTAGATTCGAGGTCGAGACTATACAGTTGATGATTCTCTTGAATGGAACTATGTATAGACTAGATTATTAATATGAGCTACAACCCATCGCTACCATGTGATGAATTCGAATCGAGGTCCGATTTATTTGAACTTATAGGAGTCATAAACACCTCTGGAGCGATTTAACATCTTTCTATTTTTGTTCGTCCGATATACAGTATGGAAGTTGAACTTTATTTTTATGCTATATTTTGTATTTTTTTCTAGAAATTCCATTTGTTTCCTTACAGAATGTGTAAGAATTGATGAACTCTCTGATTTGCTTTTCGTTACATATATCCCACAATGCAGTAACAAATCCAATATTACGTAACCTGTTGCCGTGCTATTCCTGAACATCTATTGATATTTGATGGACAACACCTTGACATTCTATGGCCTCGTATCTTCACGTACGAACACTCGAAACGTAACGTTGAGTATATTTTATCTGCCTGGATATTGAAAAATCACCTCGCATATCTTTTATTGGCAGTAAAGGCCGGATATAGGAATATCCATTCAAGACGTACAAAGTGATCAACTTACAAGTTTCCATTACATGCTATACTGCACGTTACCACTCCTTATGCATAGAGCAAGAGCATAGAATAAGGAGAGTTGAAAAACCTGACGGTGTCTGTGTATATGCTGAAATAAACATGTTCAGTTTGAATTGAGTGATAGAAAGTTGGTATAGATCATATACTCAAGGAAATTTACGGCGGAGAAGTGCGTTTTTTTCTCCATAAAAGCAGATAAATATGATGGAGCTTTCGTAAGGACAACAAATTTGACGAACACCAAACCATTCAGATTGATTCTTGCAACTACATCATTACAATTAAATTAGTTTTGTAATTTCAGTCAACTTTCTTTCATAAAACTTTCTTGTGACTTGAGGCTTTACGTTTTACACTCAACAGTATCACTTGATAATGACTTGAACTTGATAAACTCTGCAAAACATCAAGCTTTACATACCTCATTTACTCTATTCAATTATATTATGGTAATATTTTGTAGCATAAATAATGATAATAATTGATTAAATCTAGTGTCAATTTGCCATTGTTCTGAGAGCAGTATAATTGAGAAATTCTCGTATCATACGATGACTCTAAAATACTGTATTTATTAGTACATTTGCTATTCTTTATTACGAATACTCATGAAGCTTAGAAACAGTAAATTCAGTGCAATTGAGATACAAGCTTCATCAATCATGTTATACATACGTGAATGGGGAAATATATATATCATCATATTTGCAGTATATACAGTAAAGTTTTTTAACAAGGATTTGCAACAAAATTATGGCACCAATATGATGATTTCCTATGTTCGGATTGAGAAAATTGTCACTTTGATTTAGTTCACAATGAAGCTAGCTTGATGCATTACT
This sequence comes from Haliclystus inabai, assembly GCA_025505365.1. Taxonomy (NCBI): domain Eukaryota; kingdom Metazoa; phylum Cnidaria; class Staurozoa; order Stauromedusae; family Haliclystidae; genus Haliclystus; species Haliclystus inabai. The sequence goes on along the minus strand of JANVCG010025543.1, from coordinate 6,439 downwards.
TTTCAAATGTTCGAAAAATCGAAAGGGCAACTTTGCATGCATTTCATTGTCATGATTGCAATGGAGGCACAAATTTTATGACTTTTGATGTGATGATAATATTGATAATGACTCTTTTGACTCACTTGAGTGTATAACTGTTTCGAAAATAATTGCAAAGGTGATCGATTAGAATATTTCTGACTTCCAATCGAGAGCATCTTTCAAAAAGCAACGCTTGTTTTTTATCACCAAATTATTTAGGTAGAATCTTATTACTACGAATACGTCGGCTCGTGCCGATATCGAGGCTATAGAAAAGGCTTATAATATACTTTATTGGTTTCATATCTCTAACAGAGGTGGATAAAATTAGTAGTGAAGGAGGTAACAGTACCAATATTTCACCATGGTAAATTTATTTACTGGAAGTACCTGTTCAATATTCAATTCTTTTTTCGATCAGAAAATATCATTATAACGTGAATTGAATATTAAGTGTAGTTTTGAAAAAAAGAGAGCAATATCTCTTTCCTTTATTTCTATTGTATGATGACCCGTATAGGGTCATACACCGACTTATTGTAGAATTTACTTGGATTATTGTCTTAAAATTAATTGGCTCAAAGAATGCCACACAATTAATTGCTATGAAGTTTTGCCACAGAGGCTGCCAAAAAGAAACCCATTTTGCTTTAGTCTATAAGAAAAAATATCAACTTATAGAGACACCTAATTTTGAACCCAGTTATAGGTCCTAAAGCAAAAATTTCCTAACTTTTCTACGTTAGAAATTGAAGTATAGTCTGGGTCAGAGATTATACCAATTATTCTCTTTTTATTACATATTTACAATGAAGTAGATTGTATGTATAAAATCATAGTGGAAATAAAAGGCTCAATTAGGAAGGTATATTCGAGAGCTTACAAAGCCACATTCAAGATATCCGTTCATTTTATGTTACTAAATCAGAGTTGATGCTCGTTTATGAAAATAGCAATTGCAAAAACACTATAAACAGAGCACATTATATCCTTTGCCAGAACCAGCAGCTGATGAACATTTGTATGGTAAGAGAAGCTTCTTGTAATATAAACATCGGGCATTGAATTTGGTAGAGCATTCGGTAGCAAAAAAATATTCAAGAACGACATTGTCAACCTATGGAAATGTTAAATCTCACAACACATCGAAAGGCCTACAATTCATAGACGTCGTAGTCTCAATGTTGCCCTGTAAAACGTGGTGTTGCAAATTTCATAAGTTCGATAAAAATGGTGCAAAGCTTTTGACCCGATCCCCAATTCATATAAAGCAGATGGTGGGAGGGTACGACGTGGAGTACAAGGTAATTTTCTATTCTTGTTGATTCTTCGTAGAAGCTATCAAGTTACACACTATGGATGAAAAGACTTCCTTAATTTGTATAAAACATAAATGCAAGAATATATTGATAAAATTCATGTACATAATCAATTCACATAGTGTATTCTTTTATAACTATTTTCATAATCAATAGATTAGCTGCATAAATGAGAAGAATATAATTTGAATTGTTTACCTCTTAGTTTCGCCCCGGAGTTTCGCTAAGAGTTTCGTGCGTATCCATGGCTGTAACTACGGGGTGGATGCGAGGGGGTGTGACTGCTCCACAAAGTAAATATGTTCGCCTTAGAAGAAATCGAGTGATTTCATCCCGGCGCTTTTATATGATTCGAATCGATTTCATAACAAATTTTCTGCTATCGTTTGCAAACGTCCACCTTTTATTGGACAGATCCGACAAAAAAGCCCCATAATAAACCAAAAAGTTACGGCCTTTTATGTAAGAGTCTTAATAGATCTTGAACTAATTAGCTTTGTAATCAGCTTCTACATTGGAATAGTATGAAAAACGAATAAATGATGATAAGTGCAAAACATATTTTTACTTAGATGATGATATTTATGACTACATGAATATCCCGGAATTTTCGCTCTATTTTGTTGATTGATCATATAGTGCAAAGAAAATTTTAAAAATTCAAACGAGCTATTATCGATTTATTAAAAAGTTGGTTTTGATGTGTTAAGTTTCACAATTTTGACATTGCATTTTGATTATGTTTTCTGACATTGATAGAAACTTCCACCAACGTGAGACGCTGCCACCATGAAGACCTAAAATTCAAGGCTATTGAAAGTCTATCAAAGTTGGACTACTTTGCTTATCATCTTATCGTTAAAGAGTGGGTTCTAGAAACAAAAAAGTCTCTTTGTGGAATTTGTCTTTTTGTCGTTCATTGTTTGGAAGGCGCTCTTTGAGTATTGCTTCTCTCTGTGCATAGTATTTATACAATAGGTGCCAACCATGGAACAATTCAATTGACTTTAACCATCTATTGGATTTGATGTTCTGAAATGTTCTGATCATAAGTATAGCAGTATGGTTTTGCAGTAGAAAATAAATCAATCGAGAGTATTTATTTAACTGAATATCTTTTTGATGGCAATATTCTGGAGTAAAATTGCGGGAGAATATCATTTTTCCAATGATTTTACATTCCAGGAAAAACGATGTTGTATTTCAAACTTGGAAGATCTCAAAGTTTATCTAAAGAAGCCTTGATGTGGTTTGAGGTTGACATCAAAAGAGGAATATGAAAAAACTCAGTCGTTTTCAAGTTTTATCAAAGACTGTTGTCCACGAAGGTTTCGATTCGCACGAAATTTTCAAATCGATTTTTTGATCGAAAGCTATATCCCTATATGCTGACATAAGATTACAATACATAGATAGATATATTTTGTCAAAATTACAAAACCTTTGGAATTTGAGGTCTTTCGATTTCATTTCTCTGGCAGCCATGAAATGTCTGTAAAAAAATTTTCAGTGGTCAGAGGATCGTTCTTAGCCAATAATGGGAGGCTTGAGTTGAATTGTACAGAGTTGATACGAATTTCGCAAAACAATATGTAGTCCAAGGGGATATAGGACATAGGTGATTTCCAAACATCGGCTCATGCTGTTTGAGACGTACAAAAGTATTTAACAGTTAAAGGGTGTATTTTTGAACTTGATAGAGCTTAGAGTTGTACATGTTTTTGATAAAATTCCAAAATGTAATGCTTTTTTACCTGGGGCTCGTACACAGTAAAATAGTGTAAGATACATATAAAAATTCACAGCATAGATTTTGATTGATAGTGTAATGTATTAAAATTTAGATTCATTAGCATTTATGGTTATTTTTAACGGCTTACGTAGTTATGGAACAACTATTAAAAGTGGTACGGTCAGCAGTCAGCTTCAACAAGGGTGTGGTAGAGCGTTCCACAAGCAAGGACGAGCTGACTGGAGAGAGTTGCTACGGCTACAATTTTATGTATATGTTATGTTATCGGCTTAATATTGTGTTTGGTGGTTAATAATGAAGAGAGAAATGTGGATAGTAGAGAAAAAGTTTTCTAAAATTTTGAAATTTTATTTTATGAGCCCAGGACAGCTGAGAGTCCCAGGGAGTATGTGAGAGGTTTTAAAGATGGGGGTGTAATTTTGAATTTGAATTCAAAAATACTCCCCTGAGTTTTGTTCACCTAGGTCAATACTCTAATGAATGTTATGCCCTTAAATCGCAAAGATCTACTATGGTAATCTCAGATTTACCAGAACTGCCTAAAATCAGTTCTGGTGAGAGGTATTGGAGCAACGCTCTTGGAACACGGTTTTTCAGTAGTCAGAGGTGACCTAGATTTTTTTTTGCATAAAACTTTGCCAGGCACATGATAGGACAGTAGTCGAAATGTGGCAAAACAATAGCATTTTATAAATTTTCCTGGTTTCCAATAAAGGTACACTTGCTGTTGTATTTTAAAACCCCTATTGATCTTCAGTATAATTTGTTCAATATGACTACTGTAGTGCAATTGAGGCAGTTATCAATTTTCATGCAAAGATAACGTATGTTTTCAATTTATCAATCTTAGTGTTATCTCCTTCAACGTACAATTCCTGTTTATTTACTGATTTTTGTACCAATGTGCGTACAGTTAGCCTTAGTTAATAATATTAATACAACGTGCCACTTGATGATCTGCTTAATTTTAGTGGAAAGTGTGTCGCTTTCGTATCAATTGAATTTTGCGAAAAGTGAATCATTGGTGCAATTGGGATATTTGTTCATACTGGAAAAAGAATTGGACCTAGATTTGCGCCTTGGGGGATCCCACCTTCAATCGTGTGATCAAGATCATATATTTCATGTCTATTAATTACAGCTTGTTTTCTCTATAATAAGTACGTTTTGAATCAATCTAAATTTGTGTTTTTGTTGCCAATTAATTTTTCTAACGATATTGAGTGATATACTGTGTCTAAAGGTTTCTAAGTTCAAATCTAATGACCTCAACGCGTTTTCTGTTCTATATTTCAAAGCAGCAATATCTAGTAGAGTCCAAAATAGTGGTAGTTGTACAGTGACCCTTTCTAAACACAAATATAAATTTTACAGATCTTTAAATGATTATTCAATTTTATTATTCAAAATCTGCAGCTCTAGTGGTTTCAGCTGTTTGATATTTCAATAATAATGTGATATCCTTAATATAATTGAATATGCTGTGCTGTTTTTCAAAATGTGCGTACGTGAAGGGATGAGGTATAATAGTAGAACGCCAAGGTGCTTATCCATCAAACATAAGAGGTTATTCAATCATTAAAGCTTAGCAATTATATAAAATTACATTGCATTGTGGGATATAAGGAGGATATTTGAAAAGAAAATAACTGTGCTAAAATATGTTTCCCCTAACCCACTCTGGCTATCTATACTCAACTGGTAATAAGTCAATGCCAAGGCGAAGAGTAACGGAAGGAGGGTCCTATGTGGACCTAGGCTAAAAATTAGATTCCAGGATAGTATATCAAATTCTTACTATGTCCATCTGCTTTATTTTCTAGGTTGAAAAATCAAAGATGGCTTGCATGGATTGACAGTGGATTTTGCTCACATGATCAAATGTCTGTAAACCTCGTCGCTTTCTCTCTTGTTATAGTTTCAATGCATGTCGAATTCCAGGAATACACAATTCCAAGAGAAAATTTTTTATTTGTTTTTCCAATCATTAGGGGAAGAGCTAGCTGAATGGAATTTTAAGTCAACACGAGAGCAGTATTTGTGTATCTAATACTTCTGTTAACCCACAGGCTCTAATTGAGATTCGGTTTATCACTCTTCAGGTAAGGCCCTGTACTTGACCATATTTTGGTAGTGTTGGTACTTTTCTGGATCCAAAAGTGCAAAATTTCGAATTTCCCTTTATTTTGATTTCAAAACGGTAGATATGGACATCTTAGACCACTTAGTAAGATTTCTCTTCAAAACGTGTGTCGCTCTTTCCCCATGTTTGTATATTACCAATCATAGTCGAGTATTTGTAACTTTCGAATTTGCCAATATTCTTGCAAAATATCGATGGAAATAGAACTAATTTGGTTTATAAGCTCAAGTTTGGATTGTTTAGACTTGATTCACAGGACTCGTTGTAATGTTAAAACTTTTGGATGATTTTACCACCATACTTTGGAGTCCTAACTTTTGATATGCCCTATTATAATATATAGGGTCTAATCATGCTAGTCTATGGACATCTCACAGCTGCTTTAATTTGGCCTTTAAAGCAGGATCGAAACCCTGGAAATTCATATCAGGAGGGCAAATATATTAGATAAAATATTATCAGGAATCAGGAATTAAATATTAGATAAAAGTGCATTATTGATGTCAGAGCAACTAGTGATTTCACCTGAACTATGGTATCGATCCAAAATTGCTACAACGTTTTAATTGGATAGATCCAGTACAATCCCTCTAACAAAAACTGATACTTTACGGCTGTGCTCATTCTCATTATCAAAATTTAGTTACTACAATTCACTTACTTATTCCAAATATTGTATAATGACGTTTTGATAAACACAATATTTAAACTGATATCTAAAAATTCTATAGTTTTGTCTTCAACGAACAATAAAGAACTCGAACCAATTGCAAAGCAGTGTAATTTTGCATCGATTGTATATGCTGTAATAAATAAAGGTAAAATGTCAGGCTTGAGTTTAATTTTCAATTGGAAATTGACTTGGCTTTGTGTAGAGATAAAATGGAATGTCGATACGGAAAACCATTAAAAAGAACGTAGAAGAAGAAGAAATGACACGATTGTTGAACTTCAACTCAAAATTTTATTAAACAACGATAACTATAAAATTGTATGACCGATATAGCGTCAACACCTAAAAATTTACTTTTTTTATATTGGTGCACATGCCCGTACATCTTTTAACGACGGTCCTGTGGTATGTGCTTTTGAAAAGTGTTGTGTTTTTTCAATCGGTAATACCAAAGGTACCAATGAATCATTTACACTACAAGCTATAGAACTAACAAGAGTGCAACAAATCAAAGACTTGGGAGTTTT
>JANVCG010025521.1:0-11957 GCA_025505365.1 Haliclystus inabai | reverse complement strand
CTATTATACAATTATTGATCACTGGCGACTTTCAGAATGTATTTCATTGCGTTAATTAGCAAACGAGCACGTTTTCCATTTGATAAATGTATACAATCACCTGCAGAGGATCTAACATGAGCAAATATAGTATTTCCATTCAATAAGATGAAAGAATCAACCGGTAAGTTACAATTCTAAAGAGTAGCGGCTTGACATATCTCTATTGAATTTAGTGCAATACAGAAGAAAAAAGCATTGTAGCTGTTTTTGTTTTGCACCAAATGTAATTTAATTAAATTTAATTAAATTAAATTTAATTTGCCAGTGTCCACACTGCCTTGCATTGTTCTCGATGTAAACATAAGTATGAGGTTAAAGTAACATAGTGTCAACGATCGGAAGTTGGAAATATATTAATGACCTTCACATAGTTCTTTTTTCCCAATTACATTAATTCTCAACAAATATACTATAAACATTTTACAGGCTATCGAGGGATCGTATTAAGAGCCAGGATATTAAAATTTGAGACACAAATAATCTTGATAAGGTAATGGGAAGCCACAATGTTTGATTTTGTCTCTTCGTACAATGTAAATTTGTTTCACACAAGAAACAAACAAGAGGCGATGAACAAATAGCCAACTCTTATAGAAAGAAAACTGATCTGACATTGTCTTATTATCTTTAAACGTAATACAATTCACATCAAAAACTCATTTGCAGTCTTGCCAGGTCAAACCAGCGATCATGTTTAGAATAGCAAATTTCACTACTTCCACAAGATCTTTACACTGCTTCTGATGTAATGATGTCACCCTAGTAACAGGAAAAAGACGATTTTAGAAACATGACGACAGAGTCTTGCAAAAACGATCAGAATATACTGTATAAGCAGAAACAAGGGCAGAAGAGCACACTTGTTCTACGTAGGACAATCGGTATGACATGAAAAAATAATTCCTGGAAACGGTAGTGCAGCTTTCGAAACTTTTAAATGATAAATTTCATTACCAATGAATCAATCAATAAACGACATAGCCTTGACTGCATATATATGTTAATTTCCGTAAGGCTTTTTACACTGTCGGTCATACAAAGTTACTATCAAAGCTGGAGAGCTACGGTATCAATTATGAGATGTTCTCATGGATATCATCTTTTTTTATCAATTCGATTGCAGAAGGTATGTATTAATGACAAATTATCAGACACTGCGCCTGTTGCAAGTGGAGTCCCTCAAGGATCCGTTCTTGGGCCCCTTCTATTTATCTATAATAATAAAGCGCAAGTGGTCTCGGTGAGTAACAAACAATAGAAAGTTATAGATCGAACTCCTCTTTTACGGCGCACTTTTCAAGCTTATAAAACCTATCTAAGATAACTTCAGGTCTTACATCAGACTACACGCTACTTTTTAAAGCTTAAAATGGGATAAACTGCTCACAAATTGTGATTGAAAAAACAAAAATGAGGTAATCAAGTGAGAAGTCATGTGAAAATAAACTGCCATGGCATTGTTCTCTTCTTTTGTGTTGAGAAAAAATTCATGTCACTTTCAAAATGGCCACGTTTTTGCGTGCACGTGTTTTTCCTCAGCTCTTTACTAAAATACAAAAGTATAAGAAGTAGTGAAGGTATTTTCAGATCCCAGATATCTCTCAAGAACACAAGTAGACGAAGCCCTTCTCGGTGAGCTCTTTTCAACTTTTCGATGCTTGATGTAAATCCTTTCAAACTACTTAATTCCCTTCGCATTTTAATTTCACGGTCTACAAGGCTGAGCTCGGTGAGCCGTGAACTACGATATGAAGCTCATTGGTTACAGAACAAAACTGGCAATTGTTACACTTATTTATTTTCATGTTTGGTAATCACTGATAAGTTTGCTTTGTTATTATTTATTGTTTAAAGAAAGGATTGCCGTGTCAGGGTTTTGTACCGATATTTCTGTTGTTGACTACCCTCAATACGGAAAGAGTGTTTCCGTATCCAATATAAAATCCAATCAATCCAATCCAATAAAAAATTTTTATTGAAAAGCAACTTATTGTTGAAGGATGCTCATTATGTTGCTCCGCCTTGAAACTGTATTTATTTATTCAAATTATTTATTTGAATTTGGTTTGTGAAGGAATTTTGTTCCGGATTTCGGCTTACTTAGAGCGGAGTGGTTATCAACACAGACATTTGACCTCTTTGTGAGAGGTTCGCTAAAGTTAATAACAGATTGAAGTTTGTTCCTTTCATTTATGCAATTAATTCTATCAATTTCCAGAATCACATGTTGTTCTTATCCCTCAATGGCTCAGTTGAAATTCATTCAACCAAAGCAACAATAAAATTTGGATGCCCACGACTTTGACAGGGAATACCAGTTCATAAACTGGTAAACTGAGAAACAACCCAAACTTATTGCATTTTCAATCACAGTGTACTATACTGTCAACATAGCTAATCTACTTAAACTTTATGCATATTTAATCTTAAATTTGTACTGCATTAGTACTTTTTACTATGTTTGACCATTCTTGGAGAACTAGTAATGAAAATTCGAAATAAATTATTATTATTGTTATCCGTTATTTCAATTTCTTTCCATACCACTTTTTGCTCGATTGCATTGAAAAATAACCAGCTTATTACAGGAAATTGAAGGGAGCGAAGCGACCTCCTAGAGGAAGCCGAAGGCTCGTCTTCTATATAAGCCGCACTGTGTGTGTGTGTGTGTCTGTCTGTCCGCAATAATAAGAAGGCTTCCACCGTGATCTTTGTTATTCTAAAACTGAAGATAATAGCTTGGTGTTGTTGCTAGGTTTTCACATGTCTTTCACAATTAATTCAATGGAGAAATCTTACCATGAATTTATTTCCTTCGACGTATCTTTGTCTGTTTCGACCACTTTCGACTTCCACTGCTGCACAATCATCATTTCCTTAGCCGTTTTTTTCTGATTCAACTTACCTAACAGTCCGTATAAAGTTGATAAAATGTATCTTTATGAAGGATAAAGATGTTTCAACGGATTTAAATTGATTATAACATCTTTACTTTCCTGTATGGAAAGAATATAATCTTTCACAACAATCAAATCAACGGCCACCATAACTTGCCATGGCTCGCTGACTTTGCTATTGTTTATATACGAAGCATGTAGCCTGCACACAGAAGCCTCTTAAGAACGGTTCTCAGTCTGCACGCAGGTTACGGAGCACATCGACGCTTCATTGCCATCAAACCAATCTTATGTGACGATTGAAGATATGAATAAGATCATTTTCTAACTCATAGCATTCCTCCAAATAATAAACTGTATTTGCACATGCATGCATTCAGCTACCTAGGAAAGCATAGAAAGAGGTGTTGTATGCAGTTTAAAAAATGGTAAACTGTTCTATCCATTATTCGTGTGTCTGAATTACACACGATCAAGTAAGTACAGTTACATGATATCAAGCTACAGGTTTAACTAGATAGACATCTTAAAGACAAAAGTAGAGTCTGAAATGAAATTAGATGGATTAGAATCTTTTTATGAGAACTGTTTATACCTCTTTCAACTTTACCCAGCAAGGTGGGTAACCCCAGCTAGGTATATATATCTACGATATTGTTAGCTGTTTAGATAATTTATGCGACATAAAGCTCTTTGCAAATGATGCAAAATTCTACTACGGATGGAAAGACGGCGATGCCACGCCTCTTGACACGACTTTCGATAACTTTATTTCTTGGGCTGATAGATGGCAATTGATAATCGCGTTTCATAAATGTACCGTTCTTACCGTTGGAAATTCACAAATACCGAAACAGATCTATTCGCTAAGCAGCTATGATCTGAATCTAGTTTCCCTATTCAAAGATCTTGGCATTATCCTTACATCGGATCTCAAATTTTTTGCACATTTCTCGATGATAGTCTCAAAAGCTTCTTCTCGTTCATACCTTATTTTCAAATGCTTTACGTCTAAACATTTACGTCTTCTCATCTCTGCATTCAAAACCTACGTGCGTCCCTTACTAGAATCCTCAAGTCAGGTATGGAATCCGCAATAAGAAATGCTGAAGACATCTTAAAAGTGTACAATTGTACAAAGAAAGGAGAGAATGAAACTACACTTTGTTTTGCCTGTTCATGCCTTGCATGACAATATAAATGAAATGAAATTCTTCTCCAAATTATCATCAGTTTGGATCAATTTCCTATGAAAATGGTTGTCGATACTTCGATCGAAATTTGCCGGAGAATGGACGCCTCTCGAGAGTTTTATACGGTTAATCCAAACATCGAGTTCGCAAGGCTGGCTGAAAGGAGGCAAGAGCCTATGATTATGCACTGAACAATTTCCAATGTTTTAATGTGACTTTCAAATGTGTACTGCGCCTACATCAAGAATGACAATTTAATGATATTTCTGACTTCCAGAATGCAAATATATCACAGAAAGAAGGAATATCTCTTATTAGGGCTCCGTAGAGTCAGAGATTTATTAAATTTGATCATACTTGATATCCTGTCAGTGTTTATGACGGTATTTGAGGCACATAGTTTCAAGACTGAAAGCTGTAGTCCTTGATATTATTATTTTGTTAGCTTTTGGTTGGCTTCCAAACTGCGGAACTACAATAAAGGATCAGATCACTGAGAAAAGTAACTGTTTTATATATGACTGTGTTCTGGAGACTTGGAGATTTTCATCAACAATTTTATCATCATCCATCATCGTCCAGGAATTAATCACTTTGATACAAGTAACAGAAATTGCATGCATGTGAAGCTGACATTTGAGTGCTCAAATTTTTAGTGTTGTAGAATGAATCTTCACCATACCGTTATCAAGGAGATGATATACATTCTTTCAAAACATAAACCAATATTGAACTTCGAAAGAGAACTTTTTAGATGTGATTGCTTTAGATACTTCGATATTGAATAGCTTGAACTTTGCTCTTAATTACTTTCTAATTTGAACCTTTGAAAGATGCAAAATTTGTGTAGGATGAACCTAAAATAGAAAACTCTATAATATTATAAAGGTGTTTAGTTCCTGCTCAGTTAATGTGTTTATAATATTATACTTACACTTTTTCTCATCAGATTACTCAACTGCCTCATCAATGTTTCAATGGTAAGTCAGATGTTCTCAATTATCACTGAATATGGATTTTTTGTAGTGGATTGTTTTATTGTGTATTGTACTGTGATAATGTATTTCCTCTGTTAACTGTAACGCTTCCGTTTGTCTTCACGTACTTCTTGTAAATGTAAACAGCTATGCCTTATTGTAATTCTCGCTCTTCGTGTTTGCCCTTTGTGGTGACAACATCTGACGTACAAAGCTGGTCAATCTTCATAGAGGCTCTGTAATTAAACGGTCATATGTAACCCTTCTTCATCCTGTCCCTGTTGGTGGCCAGTCAAATGCAATACTATTACATCTACTATGTATGTGTGGTTTATATATGAAGTCAATTGCTACTATTATTCCACACCTCTACATTTTCTACATTTGAAATCTTGTTTGATATTGTTATTTTTCTAAATCTCTTCTGAAGAAATCCAACTAATTGGAAAGACGTGCAAAGCAAGCAACACAGCCAATGAAGATCTGAAAGGTTGCGATAAAGCCATAGATGGTGAACAAGGTCACTTTTGTGATTTAGATTTCTGCTTCAAGAGCGAACTTGATCAAATGAACAGTTGGTGGCAAATTGATTTAGATAGATCCTATAACATAAGAATGTTAATCCTCTATAATCCCTCTCATCCCCCTGCCAGAATGATTGATGTTACAATGAGAATGCAGAACGTCTCTATGCCACAAACGGACATTTCGCAAATGTGAGTCAGACATTCCTGTTAGATTTTTGTTTGTAATGATAAGTCAGATTCGATAGTAATAAGACGGCTCTTTATTAATCTGCTTATAGCATTAGAAGGCTGTCATAGGGTGGTTGTTTTAGGCTCCATTAATGCTTGCACACTTGATAGCAAGAAAATTGAGCGCATGTGGGATGAGGATGCTTCTAATCCTTCGAATGTCTCCCTATATTCAATGTTCATTGATCAGAAATCCCAAACAAAATCTTGCCGCATGAGATCTGATCGTGTAGGATTGTGTCGGATCTTGATCGCAGGGCCCTTGGTTGAAAGCACTGTTGATTGGCGTCAAAATGGGGCATTTGGCCCTGAAGACACGGAATGTTACTGTTATGAATATTTCAGCTCTTTTTAGGAAAAATAAGCCTCATGATTACCTGGTTGTCGTAAAATAATAAATAAAGAAAAAAAATAATGGAAAGGATTAAAATTTAATGCAATAACTTCTGCTCGTTTTATGAAGACTATGATTTTCATCTTTTGTTTACCATCAATACTATAAGATTAGTGTTTTTGATATATTATACCTAATAAGAGATGACAACAAGCATATTTTTGTTCAGATACACATGCAGTTGAAAAGTTGCTACAGTTTTGTATCGAGTTCGAATAATAGAAAATCCAGCCTCATGTTAAACAATGCATAGGTTGACAACTTCAATGTTAGATTCACATTGTTAAGATATCGTATCAGGGTTAAGCAGAAATCATTATTACTAACCCCTTCTTTAAAAAAGGAATTCATATCACGCAAGTCGAACAGATAGATCGATCAACATTTATGTTTGGTAGTGCGTCAATTTATCTTGGACTTTAAATCATGCCAGGAGAATATAACATAGTATATGAACTATCAAGGGATTACGTTTTATTGATCATTTTACTATTGATTGCATATGAAGGTAATTTAGAAAGTCTCTCTGAGGAAAATGCCTTCAAATAGTTTGAAATGACATACATTTTTGATGTTTTGTTTTCTATGACTTCGCTAATTGAGAAACTTTCATTCCTTACAATTTTGAAACAGAATCGAAACTTAATTATCGAGTTTCAATCGAAATTGGATGTTTTCAATATTTTTTGCTTGCTATGGAACTTAGTAGCGTACATATAGCAAAGACTTCTTACTTATCAGTTTTTATAGCATTGCCATCCCGAATTCATGCTACATTTCCTTCAGAAATTGGTGCTGATGGCTAAACATTACAGTAGTTGAGATCCCAAATGAAAATGTAGATACAAATGGAAAATCAATTTTTTACAATTATATTGCAGAAGTTCTGCAGTATTGTCATTTTGTTTCAAGCTACGTTTCGAACATATAAAAAAACCCAGTCCAGACTGGTACAGTGAGTGAGCCGTGAATGTGCGAGCTAGCCATAAGTGTATTATGGTTTTCTTCATTGAAAATCAAGACTCCCTTCACTAGCTATTTACAGCATTTATCAATGAAGCACAATTTAAAACAGCATGGAAAAACAGCTGCATATTAATTCGCTCCTTGGTAATTGTTCTGCCATAATTCATGAAAACGATTTTAATTTTTAAACCCTTTAATAAAACAGGGAAACTATTGCTCAACGTTTCAGACTATCCTATTCACTGCCATCATCAGTACAAAGTTATAAAACCTATTATATAAGTTATCATGTCAAAAGGAAATTTACATCATATGCTCTGTTGCTTGTTCACGTCAGAGAACAACGCTTTTTCTGTTTTTGTGGGTAATCGATATAATTATGCAATAGTGTAATTCAAATCTATTCAAGCTATAGACAATGACACAGCGTAAAATACTTATGTAGTCATGGTGAGAGGATCTAGAATTGTATATAACGTTCAGAAATGTTGCATAGCTATTGTTTTAATGGTGCATCTATCAGATTTACCTTGGAGTGTTATGTCTATAATAATAATTATTTTTGTTATTTCAAAACAAGCTCAATGTAATTATTTACTATTATTATTTCTGTAGATATCCTACCATACATTATTATTTTGTTTTACCTTTCAGCTGTGATGCAGATTTGATCTATCCCCTAGACCTGGTGCACACAGTATACTGTCAGAAACCTGTTACTGGAAGATTTTTTGTGATACTTAACACTTATCCACATCATAGAATGATTGTAAATGAAGTAAGATTATTTGCCTATTGAGGGGATTGTATTATAAGATACAATACATTCACATACAGTTAATAAACCTACATATACTCATTCCATATCATTTGTGCAACAGCACTACAGTTTAATTGAACAATGATTGACGTAACCAATATCTAAAATTCAACATCTTAGATAATAATGTAATGTCTGATTTATGTTTATCTAGCGCTATCTATTTATATAAAAGTATTATAATCACAATCGATTTCATATAAAAAAATCGACTTTCACATACCCTCGTGAAAGTGCATGATTAGAATCCACTCTTTATAGAATAATGTCAATTATTATTTAGTAAATTGGTTAGTTTAAAGTCCTCTGTCTTCCAGGACTTCTCTATAGCGTACTCACACTTTAACTAACCCGGGTCGAACCCACTTAAACGAGGGTCGAACCCACCTCATGTAGGTGGGTTAAAAACTAACCTGGGGTAGCAAATTTAACCCGGGTTAGCTGCGTTCACACTACTAGAGTTCGACCCAGGTTAGTGCTTTTATTCTGGATCAATAAATGTAACTTTATACAAATAAAATGGGATACAAATAAAGCAAAGAAAAGGCAAGGAAGATCTGCTTGCCTCAATATCAGTTTTAGGTAGTAAGGATCTGCGGGATCACCTAAGTGAGATGGATACATGTTTCTACTTCCATTTTTAAATTACAAAAGCTTTGCCAGAAGTTGCTAGCTTCCAGTCTTTAATAAAGAATTGAGTTACCTTGTCCCTTGCTTCTTTTACCTATCCAGACAGCCCCATAACGATATCTCTAAATATATGTTTACAGTCAACAGTTCCTTGAATTGAAATACTGTGGCATTCTTTACGATTGACGTATTCAGTATTATTCTGTAATACAAAGGATTGTTATATGTGTCCATTCAGTTGCACCAAGGAAAGTAAGGACTATAAGGATATCCCTCTAATCTTAGTGAATTTTCATAAAAACTCTTATCTCTGAGTTCACTGGTAGCTCGATAAGTTTCTTAGGACCACATTGAAAAGAGAACTGCATTCTCTCCTGAAAAATACATACAAAGAAAGAGGAAGCACCGAAGATTCCCTGATGTCCTGATGAGACCCAAAGGACAAAGTGCGTCGGCCATATTTGTGCCCGGATCCCCCTGCCGCATGGCAAAGCATAAGCGAAAAACAATTTAAAATACAAACAGTGTTTCAAATGCCAACTTGTAGGAGCTAGACAACAACACTTCTCGTAAAAGATAAGTCCAATTTAATACGGAAAAACGTGCAGTAAATGCGACAGGCAATCGCTTCAAGCTCCATCTTTTGAAACATATAACTATCGCCTTTCGATATCTTTTCAATTGAACACATGAGGTAATGGTATCTGCAATGTCTCTATACAAGTTCAAAAATATCAAATAGTTTAGAAATTCGTCATAGAGTATTAAGAGATGTTTATTACCAATATTTACTATAGAAATAAAAAGTACGATATATCTTTTATGCTTGTCGTGGCATCCACTTGGACATGCATACGAGGCTAATTAGGGTCTACGCTAACATGCTCACGAACATCCAAGAGCATATCAGCAGCATCAACCGCACAGGTAGGATGACTCCCAATCATGATTCTACCTAAACCAGTGGATCAAGACAGAAAACAAAATCACATCTCTCCGGACAATTTATTATGAAACAGGTCTGTGTTAAGGCAGAAAAATACAATAAAACCCCCTAAAAATTCCCACGAACACTATTCCAAGAACTTTACTACACCAGATCCCCGAAAAACTTACCTATCGATATCGAATACTCGTCCCCCTCCTATGTTATTACCAATTTTCGATTCAAGGGGGTCGATGGTCGTTAAATTGTAGTACCATTAGAGCAAAGAACATTTCAATAATATGTACTTTTCATGGTCACACAGCACCGAACACATTTAGAATTACTCAGAAACTTTGCAGCTGAAATCCAGGGAATAGAGTGTTTTAGTAAATATTTTTCCACGAAGGTAAGCTCATGCAAGTGGGTTGTTCCACCTACTATATTTTCCTAGGTATCATTATGGTTATACATTTGGAGGTATTTCAATACACATGAGAATTATTTTAAAATCATGTATCATCATTCAAAGTGAAAATCATGTGGAACTGGTACTGGTAGAGCCTGCATGCAGACAGACTTTTCCTCTTCGTATAGTCCGTCTGCGCATTGGCCAGCAAAATCGTGTTCCAATTGTTTGTACTGAATTCCTACTAAATTAGAATCAGCAAAGTGTGGTTTCCGTTAATCAATCCAATTCACATTGTTTTGACGAATTTAAACTAGCTATGCTGCTTTGCTCTCGCATTCTATTTGCCAATCATTCTCGCATTCTATTTGTTTTTAAGGATTATTCAACTATTTCGCTAGAATTTCTTTCATCCGCATGAATCCGCATGTTAATGAACAATTCTTCGACAGAGCAATAATGGATGTTTACATGAACTATACTTACTCTTTTCTATTGAAAAGAACGAAAATGAAGAAACGCAAATCAAATTTTCAAATGGAAAATTGGACTTCTGAATTTGTATGGAGAACATCGGAGCACGTGTTCCAAGAGTAAACATCTTAGCCAAGATCAAAATATGATAGCAAGATACAAAGACACAGATTGCTTCTTTCTTCGATACAGTACAAATATTTCCAGCCTTTTTAAAACAAGTCAGAGACAAAAAATGTTTGTGAAGTCCAAGCAATCTATTTTGCTTTGTTTTGTTTTCAACGACTTAGACAGCGTACGAGAAGAAGTCGATGAGATGCGAGATTCAGGCTTCGTGAATGGTTGTTCGTTTTCTTTTACGATCTTTGCAGAGAAGTTGTAACCCTTACAAATCCATTAGTAAAAGTTTTTTATAATCCTAACAAATCCATTGTTATAATCCCGATAAAGCTAGCTTTACAGAAAAGTCGGTGTCATAGAAATCGTATGCTCCTGCTCACGACAGTGAAAGAACATCGTATGTGGCTTCTGATTGGATGTACGATGTTTTTTCACTAGTGAAAAAAGATCGTATGCGGCTCCTGATTGGACATACGGCGTTCATTCACTGGCGTAGAAAATTCGAGTGGGATAGACGACTTCCTCTTCCTCTAAAATGTAAAGAAATTTATAAAATGCCGTCAAGATCTGTTGCAGTTGACAGCGCTGACATTTTCATTGAAAAACAACAAAATTAAAATACAACCAGTCTGACAGATAGAGACATCAAGATCCTCAAACTGTTCTTGCAAGTGTTATCAATCAATAGTGATAATAATAATAACTGCATGTTATCTAATTTGCCATTCCCATCAACAGAATCACAGCGATATATGTCATTATTTGCTGGGGCAGTTATAAACGGTAAAACATCTCTGTCTATGCCAATACGGTGAATAAATCTCCCTAGCAGACACTCAAAAGAATCAGACCTCGAGTTTTCATCAGCGACAATGAAGAAGATTGAGACAAGAGATAATTTGTGATGTTAAAATACTTGATTAATATGGAGATTTGTGACTTTCATGTTCAATCAAATGTTTACAATTCTTCAATCCATACAATAAAATCTTTCAAATCAATAGCTTGTTCATCCAGATAGCTGTGAACACTGTGTTGTTAAATAAGTGTTGTGAGTCCTCTGCTTTCAATATAAATTATGAATTATTCTTTCGTTCTGTTATTCAAATAATTTGAAATTCAAATTTCTCGAATTGTTTGAAATTACAGTAATATCTTTAGAGCTAATTGGAAGCACTACAATACCAAAATGTTTCCAATTCTTAAACTCTCTTACTCAGCATTCTCAATCAAATCAAAGCTGTTTTGTCGATTTAGAACTCTAAATCTATGCACTACTTGTAGTTTGATAGTTTTGATGTCGATTATTCTTGATATTTTATTGTTAGCCTCAATTGCGCACGCAGCCTCTTTTT
>JANVCG010025510.1:0-11962 GCA_025505365.1 Haliclystus inabai | reverse complement strand
TTTTTGTTGTTCTTATAGTATTCAACATCTTTGTAATATTCTATGGTATTATTTTGAAATAATTGCACGATTACTCAATCTATCAAATTAAAATCACTACACCCTTGTTCATTGTTTACGCTGAGAGTTCTAATAAAAATCTTGGTAATTTCATTTCAATCTAACCCAGAAACAAGTAGAATACGGTTCATTCCTCGATCTCCCTTGCGCATATCTTAGGAGGTACATACCTTTATTGATGCTCTATTCTGACATGGCTGAATGCTTCTGTGCTCCGCAAGATAATATTTGAACAATTCATACTTGAACGCATACTAAATGGTAGCTGTGTAGATTAGAGAGCGACCCTGCTAGCTGTCTGTCCACGCGAAGCGGGATAATTGGGCTAGATGGTTTTCAGCTGCAATCATCAATGGATGCGCCAAATTACTAAGTAGTTGTGGAGATTGTAAATTTAGATGCGATCATGTGATTATAAGCCCCTGATATGAATGTGGGAAATGATTTGAAAGCTGCAATGCTTAAGAAATGCTGTTAAATGTAAAATAGCTGCAAAAGCTGTAAATTTAGTTGCTGTAAGTTGTCTTTTCAGCTGCGGCAATAATTCTATGCCAATCAGATATTGCACCTTTCCCGCTGGTTGACGTGCACTCAGTAAAAATGCCAAATCAGAACACATTTACCAATCAAGATAAAGTTTGGATTTACATTGCTATTACTTGTCTAATATTTCATTAGTTAAATTTATGGAGTCACTCAAAATGCCAACAATTTTTCTCCAGTTTATCAACTTCTTCTTTTCGTGTGGAGAACTTGCTGTTGTTTTCCAAACTTTGGCATTTGAGCAGTGCTTTTCAACTATCAACTATTTGTTGTTGTTGGTTCTTTAGGAGCAAAATACAAATTTGTAAACCAGTCAGCTATTGGAGTCACCACATTCCCGCTCCAACAAAGAGTTTTGATTGCTAGCTATTTGTAGGCTATTTACATGTATTTTCTTTGGATTTAAAAAGTATATGACTAATTTCACAAATTACAAGATTTTTAAAAGTATTATTACAAGGCTCTTATTATTAGAATTTCACAAAAAGGTGAAATTCAGTGGCTCACAAGTCTCAGACTGCCACTTAGTCCCTTACTCTAATTTCAGATCTGAATGTACCGTTCCAGAATATATTATTCTTTGAGGGTTTCTGAAGTTCAGTAAATGGATTATGTGAATTTGTGTCATAATTGAAAAACAATGTACTTTGCATTTCAGGGCATAAAGGTGTTTGATACTGGGAATTCAGATTTAATGTATGAAGTGTCTAAATCACCAGAAAAACTTTTAAAGCTAGCTGGATTAACTGGTGTTGTGAAGTCATTGAACACACCAATGAAATCAGACAGCCATTGCGATTTGAAATGTGTCATCAAAGAAGTGAAGCAAATTGAACACTCACGATACTGGAGTGCTTTTTCAAGATCATGGTGAGAATTTTGAAAATAAAATTTGTTTTTGATCTAAATTATGTCAAATATTATAATTTGAAAATAGTAAATGTGACGGACAGTGCATTTAACTGCAAATCAAATTTTGGGTGGGAGTAAAATATCAACTTGCCGACTCACCAACTTTGCACCTCAAAGTCTAGAATTAACGAATCGTTGTACCGAATATGTTGTTTGTTTTTGGTTCCTGAAGTTGAATTGGATCGAACAGATTTTGACGAACAGCCTGGTTTTATTTTGCATTAATATGAAAGAGATATAATCAAGTTATCCAAATCTAAGCTTGAAAGTTACAGTTTGGCCTCTTGTTTTTGAACGATTGTTTAGTTTTGACGATTAATTGCTGCTGTAGTTTACCGCTGTTTCACTGTTGTTAATGGGGATTTTCCAAGTCATTCTATACATCTAAATGATTCTCATTTATATACAGTACATTCATATTGATATTTCATCTTAAGAAGGTGTATTGCATAATCTATACGCATATATGCACTTTTATTTTCGGAATATTTCATTAGAGAGAAAAAAATCATTTCAAAAGTAAAAGCCACTTTATGATGACTGATTGCTTCTGGAAAGGTGTAGGTAATACCAAGCTTAATTTTCTTGTCTTGGTTTTCGTTCTTTGATTAAGCACCGTCACTAGAAGCTACAGCATGTTGTCATGTCCTGGTTGATATTCTGAGCATACATATTAGTATGGGCTCTATTGTTGTGTTTTTATCGTTGAATTTCTTATCAACTAGGCAAGATGAGAAGAGGACGGTTAGTGAAAATGTTCTCAGTGTTCCTTTCGGTGTAACTTGTAGAAATGGAAGTGTAACAACACCTAAATTTGTTCATATTGAAGAGCCGTTGAATGCAGCCATATTAGATCTTGTCAAAATTAATGATAGCTACGAAGAAGCACAATCCTCTCTGATGGAGAACATATTTGCTGTTGCTGCTGGTGAGAAAGTAAAGGGTTTAGAAACAATCGAGCGAGTTTTACCTATAAATACTACAATATTAGTGGTTGGAAAAATAAAAGCAGTTAATGGTAAATTGACAATTTTATCACCAGATATCATTGGATCAAAATATATAATCACAACATCTAGTATAAAGACTTTAATTGAAAATCAAGAAAGAAGTATGCAATTAGCAAAGGCAGTGATGTGTTTTTTCACCATTGTTTCATTCACATGTTTTTCATATAAATTATACAAGTGGATTAAGACTTGGATAAAAGACGTGCGATTGCGAAGAGAAGTACAACGTTTAGAAGAAGTGAATTGTGACGATGACACATCTTGCGTCATTTGTCTAGCAAATAAACGTAATGTTGTCATATTGAACTGTGGACATGTAGTAGCTTGCTCTGTGTGTTTGAGTCAAGTAACTTCTTGTCCAATTTGTCGATCCAACATCGCGAAATTAATACCTATCTATGCTTCATAGGTTATATTTTTATTGATTGATTGATTATTTGTAATGTCAAGATCATATAAAACTGAAGTTTAGTGTTAGGACAAGAACTAAAGAAATACCTTTTTATCGCAACTTACAGTTATTTTGCCATGTGTTACTTGTATTTCAGAGATAATCTTTTCAATCAAATTAAAAGTAAAACAAATCAACTGCACACAATATGATAAAAATATTTTTCATTGGGCTCAACCTCCATGTGATTGACACCTGTCTAACGTCGTCAGTTGTTTGCAGTCACATTACTGCTTGTTGATTGGTTTTCAAAACCAACCAATGCTGCACTTTCATACAACGAAACGTGTTTATAAAGGTCACTTTACAAAAAATTTGAAGTTCTGAACTATTATTTGAAGCAAAAGTTAAGTTCTGCCAGAATTGTCAGATTTTGAAGTTGTTCATGGTCACAGGAATAAAGAATGTTTGAGGCAGGTTTTTGATATTAGGATACAATAACTCTGACAAGCTGGAATCAACGTCAAAACCACGTTCCTGGAAGGCCAGCAAGAATTCATAAGTGTTCAATCTTTTACGAATTTTCTTCTAAATCTCATTATTTTAATTTTATCTTTTGTTGTAAGATTCTACCTTTGTTGAAGAATCTAGGATCCCAGAAGGCTAGAAACTTTGAGACAACATGTTGGGTCATTCCATCGGAAATCACACAGAAAAAACCCTCATGTCACCGATTTTTTTATATGAAGCTAGTTGGTACAGTTGTTTGAGCTGATTCCAAAAATGTAAATTTTAATGCCTAATTCCAAGTAACAGCCGTGCTACAGCTCATGTAATTTTTCCAAAAAGGTGTGAAAATGTGAAAATGATGTATTTTGTATTTGCGATATTTGTGTCATTTCACATTCAAATTCAATAATTCAAAGTGCAAAAGAAGCGTTAAAACAGCTAACTGTACCAACTAGCTTAATATAAAAAAAATCGGTGACATGAGAGTTTTTTCTGTGTGATTTCCCATGAAATGACCCTGTTGTGCTTATAATTTCAATTTATGCCTAATCAAATGACAATAAACCAACTTGATCTACGTTTACATGTAGACACAATTGTTTTTCGTTTTTTTTATATCATTATATTTATACATACTTTTTATACAATTACTATATCCTTATCTTTTATCAAATGTATGACGTACAAAATAGTTTTTAATTTTGATCTCAATCATTACACTGTAGTGTTCAATAATTATAATTAATTTTTCTGGCTTTATAATACAATTTTGTGCTTTCATCATAATAAAATAATTTAAATATATTTTTACTTAATATTCCATAATAATTCAGGTCTGTGTTGTGCAAGATAAAGGAAAGGAAACATTAGTTTTGTGTATTCAACACATTTACCTTGAGGGCTTGACACAGCATATCAAGAACAACCAGATTGTTCAGTAGAGGGTAGAGTGCTCTAGTACCTTGTTGATACAAATAGGGCCTAACTTTATTTTGTTTGCGCGTCACATAGCATAGGCAATATCCCAGTCTGTCCATTCAAAATACCAACTGTGCATAGCACAATAACAAAAGATCAATTTTCACCACCATATTGAAGCATTATATTTTTGCAATGTAATAAGCTCGGATTGACAATCTACCTTTTATAAAAAGGTTAACTAACTGCTCCTCAAGTCAAACTCAACGTAGTGCAGCTTCACAGGGAAGAAAATAATACCTTACTAGAGTTTGTTCATAAGCTGGACGTTGATATGAACCAGTAATTGTATGTCCAGCATATTATTACAGAAACATCAACCATGTTTGCTGAGTCTTATGCAAGCTGAATGCATGAATGTGCGTCCATAGGCTATGAACAGTATAAACAGTAGATATGAACAGAAGATAAATGGAGAACCTTTAGTCTTGATGTTTATACCGTAGTCATGCGC
Source organism: Haliclystus inabai (assembly GCA_025505365.1). Taxonomy (NCBI): domain Eukaryota; kingdom Metazoa; phylum Cnidaria; class Staurozoa; order Stauromedusae; family Haliclystidae; genus Haliclystus; species Haliclystus inabai. The sequence goes on along the minus strand of JANVCG010025510.1, from coordinate 7,104 downwards.
TTTGTTGTACCGCCTGGAGACAATTGTAATACCTCAACTAATGCATCTGTCTTATGATAACCATCATGACCAAGAGATGAGTATTTGGCAAAAATGGGTAAGAAAAACATTAATAACACTGTCATTATACCAAGCACATAGCCCCAGCCTGGACTGCATTGATCTGGGCTGTAAATATGACTGTTCAAACCACACACAGATTTAGCAAACGATGAATTTAATCCAATGGGATAGAATATTAATGACAGAAGAAGGAATGCAACTGAAATTGAAAATAATAAAAACACAGTTATAAAGAATTACAATGCAGTTTCATGCAGCATATGCATTGGCCTATGCCAACTGATAAAGTGTTTTATTTGTTTCTAGCATTACTAAAATATACTAGCCTGGCTGTTTGATGTTTAAACAATATAAAGTCAGATTGCAAGCAATTGGAGATGGCGAATTTCTGAAAAGTTGCATATTCGCAACCTGCAAAGTGTAAAGTATGTGCAGCCCCACTACAAAGCCGTTCTGCTGACACAGCACTTCTCTAAAAAAAACAAGCAAGCAATTTTGAAGCTTTTTGACCAATTGGATTATCAGTGCCAGTAGTCATGTGATAAAACAAATTAGAGCATGATTTTGATATCTGGTAATTGATTGAAACATGAATCAAAGGTAAAAGCTGTTGATTGGTTGTTCAAATCAACATAATAATGTCTGAGTTGATAAAAATTAGGGATTTTCAATTTCATGCCCTCCAGTCAAAGGGGGTCATTTTGCGTTGATCAAATTACTTTCAGCCAAGATAGACACTTTTAAAAGCCCATTCAATAACTTGACAAGTGTAGTTAGAACATTGGTCTTTGCTAACACAAATAATTAATATAATTATTTTGATTTCAAATGATTAAATCCTGTCTTTAAGTTGGGTCCATTATTTGAATCATCCCAAGTCTTCTGTTCATGTCAGACCCTGATATCAACATGGATATGTCTCAAATAGGATCCAGAATCAATCTCTATGATCTATTGAAAATACAATGTAATTTTAGACAACATTCGGGATAGAGACCACTTGATACACATCATGGTATACTAGCTTATATTATTTGATGGGTAGTTTTACTCAAGATGTGACAATTAGCAGAGCTCTCAACCCTCGCATTCTCATTAGGGGGTCATACTCTTGAGGCTATTACCTGCTCTCTTAATTTTAAAGCCCTCCAAGATTTCAAATAACATGCAGCCTTCTATAGTAAGTAGTTAGAAGTCGAAATTTTATGAAGGTGCAATCTTGCTGTTGAAGTTCACTAAATAAAGAGCTATGGAACAACGAAAGATACTAAAATTCAAGATTTGTATTCAAAGTTCAAGATGTGACTAGCATCATGTCTCTATTTCCATCCAGGTTAGAAACCAGGCTTCATTCTTTCTATCCATTTTTAGTTCATAAAATAGGAATTTCATGATTCTTGAGTGGCCCACGTCATATTTTACAGGCCAAAGTACTTTATACTGGTGAATATCCTTATCTATATAGCAATATCTTGAGGTTATTTGCTACGAAACGCCAATTTATTCTCTCCAACAATGCAGAGAGCTCTGGTATTATGAAAAGTGATTATTTTCTGTAAGCGATAAGTTACTGAAGCATTTAAAAAATCTCAAAAACCTACCTCCAAATATCTGTGCATATAGCATGCCTATCCGCAATTTATTCCATCTTTCATAAGAGCAAAAGCAGCCAACGATTGCGATGAAGAATGTTATAGCCACCAGTAGTGCTCCTGCCATGTATACAACCGAACATAGTATCCACATGGTCGAGGGTATATTTTTTATTCCGCTATAATATTTACATAATGTTAAAGAGGAATGATAATCAGCCAGCGTGCAGTATCTCAATAATCCAAATGATACATTGACTTTCGATGAGACATTGTTTTGGGTGAGAAGACTTTCATTTGTGAACCAGTCAGGTGATGTAAACGCTAACAACGCAGTACTAGTAAACAAAGCAGTTATAAAGACCCATAGCACGGCCACACATTGGGACATAGTTCCACACAAAGGACCTGTAAACTGAAAAATTATATTAATGTTACACTAGCTACAGGGCAGCACTGTGTAAAATAAATTGGCAGTAAATTGAAGAAATATTTGGTATTTTCCTTTCAGCCAGTACAGATATGACAATGTGATCGTTTCCAAAAATTTCCTGCTGACTTTTGATCATAATATTCGAAGATCACAAAAAATGTTGACAACATTTTATTGCTTCAAATTATTTCAGCGACAAATTATTGGAAGCATTTGCTTATACAATGCTAAGGATGTGTATTTGCACTGCAAATGCTATAAAAATGTGGTATTTGAAATCAAGGATACAAACCTGAGTTGCAACCTGTGCTCTTGAATGTGTGTCAAGACTTCTGTGTTTTCTCAAGTCTCAAAGAGCAGAAATAATCAGAACAGGATGAACTTTAGCATATCCTTTTATATATGACATTCAAGCTAGCAACTGTGCTATGATAATAATAACTGATTCCACGATGGAATGATTGATTTCCAGAACAGAAGTTGGAGTCAAATATCCCCCCAGGGTTTACTTAGGATTACAGTAGATACAGTATGATACTATAGCAGTAAATACTAATAATCATATGCAACCCATTGTATTCTTAATTAAGTCCTTGCAGGATTCATACTTTTACAAGTTGAACGCAAATAAACCACAATCATTATTCTACCATTACGGCCACAAGCTTATGAATAGGTTATTGCCCTTTGTTTGAGACTTTTGTCTAGTTTTCAATATTCAAATTTAATGCCTGAACTACAAACACAACTAATTAAAATTCTTTAAAGCCTAATATCCAATAGTTACAGCTTTTTAACTCATGCTGATGGCTAAATGGGCAACTCAAGACTTGTGTATCGGCATCAATACGTCAACCTTCTGATAGAAAATCATAACCCAAATTAAATTTTATCACTGGAAACAAAATTAAAAACTTACAATCCCTGACGACGGTAAAACAGTTCAAATCTTCTGAGGGCTCGATATCCAGCTTTTAAATGTTAAAACATGTAATATTTCAACACAGCTGCTTTCAAACAACAGGTTTGAATTGAGGTCGTATGTATTTAGTGTGTTGTTCTTTGAAGACATCTGCTAGCTACGGAAGGATTTAACAGTCAATGAGCTGTCGTATCATTCACGGCATGAAGTTGTGAATTATAAAAAATTTCACCTGAGCATTTGAATGAATGCTGGGATAAATTTGCACATCAAATCCTTATTACAAGGGTATTTTTCATTGATGTCTGTGACTAGTAATCAAATAAAATAGCGCAATTATCAATAAAACAACAATTCAGAAGCATTTCCTGGGTAGACTTTGAAGTTTTTCAACTTTTAGACAAACAAAATTAAAAAGGCTTAGAATAGCAATCTTATAAAAAACAAAGCCATGAATAGCGTCTGCTCATCGAAAATGTTTGTAATTTTAGCAAATGAGATAAGATAAACAATTTCAGAACGTACAAACATTGATGCAAGCTAGTAGCCACAAAAATTCACGCAAAAACACAAATATCATCATGAAAAGTAAGAACGTACTCACCTCTCCTCGTAGTTTTCAATCAACAATTTGAAGCCTTCAGATCAAAATTCCAAGACAAACCCACAACGCTAAATACTATCAACTTTCTTAAAAGGATTACCACATATCTTTTATCGCATGTGCCTTGATCAGCAGGGAGATTTCGGAGCAAACAACAATCTAGCCAGGAGCTGAAGTGTGTGTACAAAGAATTTGGTGCAAAAAGTCGCGCGTTGCGGTTTCAACAAATTTCAACAGGAAATTGAGTGACTGTTGTGAAAGGATTTGCATGAAGTCATTATTTCCTTTCAACAATGCGTGAAATACAAGCCACGGCATTCAATGTTTTCAAATTGTGTAATTCTTTGTTCGACTGGTCACACAACTTGTGCTACGTATGCTAAAGTAGTCGCTATTTGTTGCGTGTTGAAGTCAATATCGTTTCGATTTCTTGCGTGAAGTCTTTCGAAGAGTGTCATGAGCAGCTTGTAACTGAAGTGGATTTTTTAGAGCGCTTTTATTACATCCCGCAAGTTCTTTTGTTATTTTACAAGCTCATCTGTATTGTTGAAAGACGCCAGGCGGTCAGCTTAACTTCAATCTTATCTGTTTTGATCTACGGCCTTGCCTTTGACAATTTGCTTGTTCATCTGATGTTTGCTATGCATACATTATATCTACCATATGTTGCTTGTTCAAACTCTTTTTATTTGGAGACAAAAACGCAACATCAATTCATTTGTAAATAAAAACGTTGTAGTTGAAATAGGAAATTAATACAATAAGAATTTTACAAATGTTTTCAAGAAAATCGTCAAGAACACAAACAGGTGCACAAACTTTCCAATCCTGCCGCAAATATTGCAAAAGTGTCTCAAATGCAAGTCAGGATGAAAATTCATTGTGAACTTTGTTGACTTTGGAGCACCGTTACCGGATATTACAAAGCAAAGACTCATGATTAGGCTCAAAATTCAATCCATCCTCACTCGTCAACAGATGACATCATGACACAACGAACGTCCTCTTGGATTTGAACCTTCCTACACGGCCATGCAATCAAAAGAGTAGACAACACAGTATTGATTTTTGACAGAATATCTGGTATGGGCGAATTGTGAACCACATGTGCAAGGCCTCTTTTCAGCGATGTCACCATAGTAACATGAAAGCATCTACAACGCAAAATGGCGGACGAGAAATCAATTCGAAAAGACTTCATGCCGACATTTGATAGAAATGGCATCCCATACTGTCTGAGATGGACTGAAGAAGATGTCACCCAATGGATTGAATATCTTGGATTCCCATTCTACAAGGTAAGAATTTATGGCTCACACAGAAAATTGAGATAGCACCTGTTGATCTGTTCACACTCCAATCCAAACAACAATAAAATCTGTGCGAGAATCTATAGAAATCAAGTTACAAAACTCCAGGATTTATTAAAATGCGAACACAAGTAAGCGAGCAGCTATAAAAACCTACAACCACAACCAGTACGATTCACCTCAAGCTATCAATTTTGTTCTAATGCGTCTCAGAAATTTAGGGAATGGTTGACGATGATAGGGTCGCGCAAGGGTTTCTTCTCGTGCTACAACACTGATAGTAGTGTTGTTTAGAAATATCACTCACGTTGCAATCCGTCACATTCCTGCATTTTAATGTGCTAATTTCAGTACTGGTATTCATTCATACGTCTTTCTTGATTAGGCATGTTTCAAAGACAATTTCATCAATGGTAGAAAGCTAATCACAGTAGACGGATGTTCGTTGCCAAGAATGGGTGTGACTGACTATAAAGATATTGTGGTGAGTAATAGTAGGCACGGTTATAATCGTGAACACATAATCAAGATATCAGAATATTTTGCCACCATCTACTCCATAATTAGGTAATCGCAACAAAGATCAGGGAAATACTTGGAGTTGAACAAGTGCTGTGGAGTAGAAGCATTGAACTTCCACCAAGGGAGCCAAACACATTGTTTATAGAAAGAAAATCGAAGACAGGGTCAAATACAGATTCTTTGACATACGAACAGCATCTGAGGGAACTTAAAGAGTATTCGCAACATGGTATACCATCTCAGTTTTTCTAAATCGTCTAATGCAAACATTGAATGCTATAATACAATGTTAAGTCAATTGAAACAAATAATCAAATAAATATATATTTTATTGGACAAATCGATTGTCATTTTATTGTCAACAAATCCCTGAGTTATTACGACAGGATGTTTACATGTGCAATGACATTATCACAACACTGCTATCAATGGAGGGCAGCATCTAACATATTTTATAACCCATGTTTCACCACAGTCAAATTAAATATGTAGAATGTTTAAAGAATTATCCCAAAGATATTCAAATGCATAAATCGCTAAACTGCATAATTACACAATCATTTTATAATTTACAAATGAGGCTGATGGCTGGAATGGAAAAGGTTTAGAGGCTGTTTAATAATATCATGATAGAAAACTAAATAATAAAGTTATCAGTCTTAATTTAGTTCATCGTCTTCATCATCTGGTAAACTGCATTCTTGAGCTTCTTTAAGATCGTTTTCATATTTTGCTGCCATTGTAGGGTCGATCTTGACTTCCGGGGGTAGTAAAGCAGGCATGGCAGTGAAATTTAGTTCAGCACTACCACTTAACTTTCTTGCAAGCCATAGAAATGGTTTTTCAAAATTGTAATTACTTTTGGCACTGATGTCAAAATACTGAAATTAGAAATGCAAAATATGAGTTGTTTGATGGAAACATTAGGAGACAATATTTTCTCAACAAGGCCAGAAACTCAGTCCTAGTATCGTCCTCTTATTCCACGGATTGTTTAGTGTACTTAGTTCAAAGTAGAGGATAAAAATAGGAATTATTCAACTTGATGATGCACATCTGATTGACAGATTTAATTAGTCAAATCAAAAATAAACATGCATCTTGCTTTACTTAAATTTTTGAAGCACTATGTGAACCATTTATCAATTAAAACATCACTGTTGCGTCAATTGAGGATTTGATTTTGTCAGGTTGACAAAGCTGCTCACATTAAAGAGTCTAAAATGACCAGCAGCCTTGTTGCAAAAATGTTTGAAATCTGGGGCCAGATTTCAAACTCGATTTCATGGAGTGACGTCGAATCCATTGTTTCTCCGACTGTTAACAATACCATTTCCGGATTAGAGCGTCATCACGTCAGCCGTGTTCACAACAAAAACAATACGAAGGCTGCTGGTCATTTTAGACGGTTCAATTTCTTGGTAATCTTGCTCGCATGTTGAATTTTAATAGTATTGGTCATAAATGACTTCAACTGCTCAAACTAGGCCTGTAATTTCTATTCAAAATGTCAAGGTCGGATCAGATACTGCATCTCAATCTGTTGCAACAAGAATTCATAATCTTCTTCACAGTTTTGATTAAAGGGTTGATGCACGGCTTGGCGTGCTTCATCGAGTTTTACCTGCACGAGTGATGTTGGGAGACATGAGTGAAGC
>JANVCG010025499.1:0-11968 GCA_025505365.1 Haliclystus inabai | reverse complement strand
GATCTATTCTTTGTAATATCCGATCTACATACACGTTTGAGAGGTGTCAATATCATGCTGATTCTTACATCATCACAGGTAAGATGGCCGCGGGTGTTGTAAACAAGGGAGCCGCGGCTTCAAATTTCGCAGGCTCTGGGCAGTCAGTAGCGCGATCCAGTCTTCATATAGATCAGTGATTTGGCTAAACGGAAAAGAAGCTAATTTGTACTAAGCAGAAGAATGTACTTATCAATCGTTAGCTTTCAATTCTAGACCAGAATTTTCCATCCGAATGCTATCTGACCGGATAAAACAGCCGGAGTCTCACGCAAACGTGGTTTTGAATAGGCAAGGAGCTATCGTTGCACGCGATCATAGTCATTTTCAAATCTGTCACCTACAGAATACCAATCCTGTTTTGCTTTAGACTTCCCGCGAGGATTTTTCATTATCCTACTCCTTGTAGTCTTCACGCCGACAGAATTTAGGTTCGAACAAGAATATATACGGAGAGTAAGTCTGTATTTTCAAGTGTTGACATTTTGGCAGTCTTGATAATTCAAGATTGATTATAGAGCCCTGCTGCCGATTTAATAATTGAGCAGTGAGTGGCTAAAGGTGCCTCGAGCTTGTAATCTAGTTTTCTAAATTAAATGAAAGCATTATTAGAATTGAAAGCGCAGTGCATTGCTAACAGTGCCAACATCGTTTAGTAATAGCAATCAAGATAATTAACGTGATTTGAACGAAGATTACTAGCGTTAGAGTCAAAAACTCGAAAGGTTTTCGACTCTAAACCGTAAATCTCAACTGTTCGATCTCAAACGATCCCATCCTATACATGATTTTAGATGTTGAAGAATTCGGTTTTAAAGGGTTTTAAACCAGCAGAATCAGTCTTTTGTTGACTATAAACTTTCAAAGTTTCCAAACCGATTCTTACACTTTCTTTGGTGATGTAAGCCTTTTCTTAGTCAAAATTCAATAAGAGGATATAATCAATAAACAAACAGAAAAATTATTATTATACATGTTCATAACGGAAATGCATTGTATTAATCTCAGGGCTATAGTATACTAATGTTAACAGCGCCACCAGGGAAGTATTTGAAATAGTCTGATTGATTTTGATCTCTTGCAAATAGGTTTCCATCAATTTGCGTAAGAATATTTACATGCGTAAGAAAGTATAACTACAACATCTTGCAGAACAGTCTTTTCAAGCGTGGTGACTTGATATGATAGACTGCCCTGTGTTGTTCTTTGACGTGAATAGAATGGGGGCTGTTCTATATATACACAATATGCTATACGCAATTGAGTGAATGAGCGGTTTTATATTCATATCAAAGTTACAGCTATGAAAACAGAAGATACCAAATTTAATTTGCGAATGCAAATGCATGTACATATTCGATCGGCTGTAGAAACAAACAGGAATGATTTACACTTGTAAACAAACAATATTGATTAATCGTGACATACAATGCAAACTCAGTACTATTTCTGATTGAATCTCATACTACTCTCAACCTTGGTCGTGGCGATACAATCTCAAGAATGGGAAATTATGCTGTATTAATTTCAATTTCTGTGATGATCCTGCTGTATTTATCACATCAAAGTGATGGAGGTAAGGATATTCCATGTAAGAAAACTGGCTGTTTCTCTTTACAACCTAAAGAAATCAATTGACAGAAAGCTGATTTTAACTGTGTTGTCCCTGAGTATATACAAAACAGGAACCAGCTCAAAATCTAAATCAAGACAAAACCAAAATCTAATTCGAGACAAAACAGTTCCTCAATGACAAAAATCTCTATTTCTGATATGTATTGTATAATGGCATCTATAAAACCAATGTCGATGTGTATCGTTGTTTCATGGTTTTCACATTTTGCCATCCTAATCATTAGTTATTGAAATCGTTTGCTCTGAAGTGAGCGATAGCAAGGTGTTGGATTGGCGGTATTAAACAGACGCTAGCGTGAAAGAACACCATCATTCTATTTCTACAAAAAGAAATTATATACGCTACCATTCATTCTTCGTAAATTCCGTTGATAGAGTTTACTAAATTTTGAAACCTAAAAAAGTATGTGATCTCTATAAGCAATTTACATATTGTTCAAACATTTTTGCTCCTAGGGGTTGTCTGGCATATTCGAGACGTAGATGTGCTATTTTACATTTTGCACACCATCCCAAAAATTTCATCAAACCAGAAAAACTTTACCATATAATTTGAAAATCTTGGAATTTAATGAATAGAAATCACTGTAAAAGGCATTCAAAATAAAATTTTGCATTTAAATTTAAAAGTTAGTAAAAATATCTACCCTAAAATTTCATGAAAATCTTGAAAACATACCATTAAAAAATGGCACGTACCCGTATAGCTGACATATGGAAGTCCCTTCTCCCGGGAATATGCTATTCCACAGCCGCTATTTGGAGAATTCAAGTACGACATCTTTTCCTATCATGGATAATCAAGATTTTGATACAATTTTGAACTTAGTATAATTCTTGCAGATATAATTTCCCAGCTAATTGATGGGTTGCGATTCACATTTTGGCATAATATAGGATAAATATTATTGTGTCTCCTCTAAGTCTGATTATTCGGTCAGAAAAATTGAAAAATTGATGTACATTATCGCCCAGATCATGTGATTCTCACAAGAACGATTGGTGAGAAGGACCTGTCTCTGTAATTCCGCTTATTTAATCATTTGGAAATCTTTATATTATTTCAGCTTGTGTTGACGATACGAAGTCGGATTGTGCTGGATATAAGAAAATGAACTACTGTAATTCACCCAGTAATATTGACATGATGAAAGCATTATGCCCGTTGACATGTAACTTTTGCAAATGTAAGTCGATCTTTGACCGATAAAAACTCGGGTTATGGGCAGCTGAAATTTTTATAAAATGCCAAACTCCTTTTAGAATTTGACCCCTGGATTTGACCAACATTTCAAGGACTAAAAATTTATTCCCATTGTCCTCAATTGTGATTCCAATTCGAATTTGCTAGCTGAGTTTGGCCTTCTTGGGAAGGCAAGGAATATATAGAGATTACCTGTGAACTCAGTTAGTAAACACTAGTATAGCTACTTTATACTATTCGAGCAATAACCTCATGTATTGGATAAGGTGGATGCACAAACAGCTTATACACTGCAACAAGTAGCCTCGATATTCAAAATTCTAATCAAATAGAATTTTTGTAGTCAGAAAGTATAGATATTTTCAGAAGACTACAAAAGTACTATTTTTATAGGAATTTCTAGACGACATCGCTTTTTGTCCAATGTTCTGTTGATCTGGCCGCATACGGATATCGTGCGTTCGGAGATGTTTTTAATTAATGTAACTGCTTGGAGAATATTCAATTCAAATATTGAAAACACTCTGTGTCTTACCATATTCGCCTTCTAATTAAGATGTATTATTATTTAACAACGTTGTAAGACAGAAATTACATACTTCTTTATTAATCCGCTGTTGGTAATATGTTGTATTTCAGTGCCAAGACTAATTCGCCCGGCAGGGACTGCTTCTTGTAAGTATATTTGTGAGAGTGAGTGATGAATAAAATCGTGAATGGGTTACACTGTGAATGTAACAAGTGAAGATATACGCGTTTCCATTTGGGACCTCTAGAAATTTTCCTTAGAAAAAAATGTTGGAAATAATAGAAATTGCTTTAATATACGCTAAAATAGACCTAAAGTGAAACAGATAACTATTCTCACGTACGATAGATGAGGAAGGAACTGGTATAAGAATGGTAAAAGGAGTAAACTCAGACCTTCACTATCACCTATAAGATCTTCATCAAATTGCTTCTATGAAATCGTTTTTTTAATTTTCAATTCTAAATGTAGTGGATTTTGTTGATTTGTTTGTAGAGTCAATAATGACCAGCAGCCTTTGTTGCAGAAATGTTTGAAATTTAGGGTCATTTTTCAAACTCTATTTTATGAAGTGACGTCAAATCCATTGTTTCTCAGGCTTTTGACAATATCACTCCCGGAATAGTGCTTCATCACTTCAGCCGTGTTCAGGACAAAAGAATGAGAAGGCTGCTGGTCATTTTATGCTCTTCATGCTATTTTTATAGTTTCCAAAAGTCAATAATATTATCATCATTACTTTCAACTATGCAAGTAGCTGTTCCCAATTCAACAGCTTGAAATAGTAAGACCCTCTTTGGCTACTTGAGACTGAGATTGTGGGGGGAGGGATTGTAATCTTTCAAGAGAACATAAGACACGTATTTCGAATCTCTACTCGACCAGTTACTAGCTGTGAATTGCAACGATAGAGCTTCCCAATAATTTTATAAAGGAGAGCAAACATGAGGACTGTATCCATAGCTAATAAAACTTCAAAATAATTTTGTAACTGTGGAATTGACAAGGTGCTGCAATTAGCAGCCAAATGTACTTGGTTTTTCGCACAAAGTGAAAACAATTACAAAAACAGAAACCTATTGAAATCGTAATTGATAATAGGGAAAAAACCATTTTCTGGTTATTCTCTTAACAAAGAGCAGTCAAACAAGGCAACACACAGATTCCAATTGCACAACAAGGAAAGAATTTCTATATTGTAAAGTACGAATAAAGGTTGCGTTGCAAATAACTTGGTAAGGTGCGGTCAGCAATGAATTTCGAGGGTACTGGAAGGACTATTATCTTATCGAAAATCCAAAATCGAGAGGGTTTAGCGTTTAGCTATGGTAATCAATCTGCTAAACATTGAACATCGAATCAATTGCTAACACCGAACGAAGCTTAAGAAGCAAGAATGAACCAAGATCTGGATTTTAATCTTGTAATAAAGCAACTTTCATCGATGGATCGTTGATAACAAAACTTTATTGCACAAGCGGTGACCCGGTGTGCCAAAAATATCTCGGGTTCACGGCTTGCAATTGTGATTAGCAAGTATGAATATAAAATAAGTAAATGGAAGCTGTTACTTGCTTGTCGAAGACATGATAACAATTATACTGTAATTAGAATATACCCTTGCAGCAAACAGAATCCCCAACAGAAACTAGCAGGTTTGATCACACAATTCGTAAGACTTTCACCACTTTTTAGATAATATTTTCTCAAAAGATATCAATTCGATTTCCAATAAGCAATTTCTTTTTAGCGTTTACTGTTTACTATCAAAAGTAACTCCAATAAGATTATCCACGGCTATATTATAACCGCTCTAATGAGAGATATCTTCAATAATAAGTGACAAGAATGAGAGATGAAAACTGTCAAAACTTTCAGCCAGTGGTGCATACAAATTACAAGAAATGTCAAAGAAAAACCTCATTCAATCGAGGCGAAGTCAGGTTTGAAAGCGAGACTTTGAAAACTGCTATACCCTTTTCAAGTTGATCCGGCAAAGCCCATCAGTCAATTTTATGTCATTAATATTGCTCATTTGAAAGCTATTGTTTTTCTGTTCTTTCACAGCTTGTCGAAACAGATTGCCTCTACGTACTTGCAGGGGTATGGTAGATAGCGGAAAATGCACTAACCTCCAGTTTATGGGCAGAATGACGGCTTTGTGCAAGAGAGCATGCGGGTTTTGTAGTAAGTTATAGAATACAAGCTTCAACAAAACTGATAGCACTGGTGAATCGAATCAGTATTGTGTTTCTACTATTTTCAATGAAGCAGCTCATGTCTTTATAAGAAGCTCACCTAGTTAATCACCCATATTTAGATCGTCTTTGCATAATTATCTAAGCTTTTGATACCCAGTAAACCGCTACTTAACGTTGCCTTATAGATGGCTGTATAGGAATAAACAAATTTAAATTGCGGAAAAATCTATGTAATATCATTTGATCAAGTATGATTGCGTGAAATCAAGGGCATTATATAGCCACATCATTAGCATATGGACAGTGTTTTCTAATCAAAAATACGAATTGTGCATCCATCTCTTGTAAGAGTTTGGATAAATTGTCTTTTATAATGCGCAGATGAGGAATCTATGACTATTTCAATCTTGATCTTGCGTAAACAACCATAAGGTAGTTTCGCTCGAATCTACGGAAAGCTGGACTACAGTTTGATGTGTACCAACTCTATAAATAGATGGAAATGATTAGAATAGCTATGAAGTATAGTTTGAAGATATGTTTATTTTATCATACCTTGTTTGGCGATTTTTCTTGACAGACTGCGAAGATAAGAAAAAAAACTGTGCCTCATATAAACAATACTGTAAAAACAATGCATACCACGACTGGATCAAGATGAATTGTGCAAAGACATGCTCAATATGCTGTAAGTATTTTAATTTTCCAAAATAATTTGATGATATAGCCAATATATCTAGAACGCCAACTTGTTCAGAGAATGAAAAATCTCTAACATGCTTTATCGAGGAAAGAATCCTGATAAAGTTCTTAATGACAGCTATTCACCAACTGCAGTTGTTTATTGTTGATTAATTCAATGTAAGTTGATTAAATTCCTTCTTCGATTGCTCGAGAAGAAAATCAATTGTATAAAAACTACCGAGAAACATCCATCTTTACATTTAGAATGATTTCGGAGCTTTTTCAAAGGAAGATGTTACATAAACTGTGACATTTGCATCAATTTTAACTGGAGAAATGTTCTAATTGGAAAACACTCTTTAGCTCTACACTCGGAATCAGAAGCAATTTTATAAATTGTCAAGGATCATATAACGCTTTTCTAACAATTTGATTAATCGAAAGCGATGTTTGAAATGGAAAACGTATACAAAACAACCATCGATTAGTCTACAGAAGCAATCGATTCATGGTTGCTTCCTTCCTTGGATGTATAATGTGATTGAAACAATGAAAAATCACCGCATATATTTGAGATCCTCTACAATAAATATCAAGACAAAATATTCTTTGAATATTTCAGATGAAAATCACCAATGTATTTGTAGCATATAAAAAACAAACAGTTACAATTTGACATATTCCATCGAAATTCAATACCGTGCCGTTAGGCCTTATCTTCGAAATTAGAATTAGTTACAGTTAGTCAAATGAGTATTCATTTTTATAAATTTGTAGAATTCTTCAAATTGCTTCTAGAAATAAATGATTCGGTACCGGAAATACGCAAAATTTGGACATCCCCATTGGATAAGACTAGGCCCCTTTGTCTTCCTTTATCAGCAATCATAACCAATCGATGCTTTGACGCTTTTATTGAGATTATGTTAATTGATTTCATACAACAGTCGCGTTATGTGCCATAAAATTTCCAAATAGTTCTGCGTAATCCACAGTATTTATGACCTACATAATACCTCAAAAGCGTGTTTATTCTGATTACCCCGGTGCTTTATTTTGGAAGAGGGGCCCCCAATACGACGGACGTGTGTTAACATTCTAATCACTAAAACCATTGGTTCTGTTGCAAATCCATTTAACATCTCATTTCTGTGGTTTATGAATAAATTGTAACGATATTCTAACTTGCAGGAATTGCTAAAGCTTGGCTTGGATTTGGATTATAAAAGGTTATATGTATACATACAAAACCATGTATTCTGGTTTTATGTTGATGCTGTTTAAATCATGAAGGCATAATATGTTTATCTTTGCTCGACAGATGAATCCCAAATTAGACTGCTTTAGTTATTCTGTATGTTTCATCACGGTATATACACATGGCTTAGCAATAAAATAAATGAAATTAATACGAAACATCATGTAGTCTGCTAACTGTTACATGTGATATTTTCAATCTGGTGAAGGATATAACAGTCACAAGTTTCAATTATTATTGAGAAAATCTCACTTTACTTGATTCTCCGTGAGTCTATCGTGAGCTATGAATTCAGATAATAGTTCAGATCGAACATATCCATGCTATTCACAGAGAGGATAATAAACAGGCAGTAGCTCCAGTACTTTTGGCATTTGTGCAGAATTGCGTTCTCCGTATTACGGTCTATTCTTTATACTCAGCTGGTTTGAAGATTGTAGTTGGAATATGGAAAATGACAATCTTCTAAGTATTCTCTGTTTTTAACTTTCTACAAGATGATTAATTGTGGGAAAATTCGACTATGACGCTATACTCAGCATCCTTCACTTGAGGGCTTATAAGTCTAAATAAAACAAAAATTAATGATGTACAATGCAAGCATTTCAATGTCAGAATTAATAATGGTACAGATCCCTACTATATGGATTGGGCAAAATTTAAGTAAGTAAATATCTCACCTAGAATTTCTGAAGAAAACGAATTCAGCTAAAAATTTTAATTTTCGTCAACCAAAGAATGAAAAGCACACTCAAATAAGCATAGCTCAGACTTCTGTGTGATATCGTAATTTTGAGCATCATGTATGTACATTTATATACTGACTGCCTTATCGTTTACCATTCCAAAAATAACCTGTTTCAGTCTGATTATAATCTGACGTAGAGCTTCGCAGATTGGCCATTGTTTGTTGAAGCGGAACATCTATTATTGTTATTTGACTCACATGGAATTTGAATAGTGTTGTTGAATTTGAAATCGTGCTATACACCGCAGAGGCAATCAATATCCAATTAAAACAGGATTGAAGTGATAAGAATATGTCTGGTTCTACATGGATGTATGAAGTCTAATTTTGGAAAAGATAAAATAGTTGGTCTTTTTTAGGACATTTTATTGTGATATGGTATACAAATTCCCACCGTAAAAATTGCAATAACAAGATAACATATATTTGTAAACAAATGATATGCACAACAACAAAACGCTTAATTTCTCTCATTTGCTTGACACTGCTACTGCCATTCTTTTACAAACATTCATAACCAAATAAGCTTCTAAATTATATTTTTATCACTGAGTCAATCCATTTCCTAGCTATTGATACTTTAGAAAAGACAGAATACATGATGCTGGATCGGCATTCTTCATCACCCCAACTTGTCACCCCTGTTAGCTCAAATACTCCAGAATTACCCACAGGACATGCCAAAGGTCCCCCACTGTCTCCATCACATACAGCAGGTTTTGATATTCCAGGGTATCCTGCACATATCATACTCTCAGTGACCTGTTCAAAAAATTCAAGATGAACATTTTAACTACCTCAAAGTAACAAGAGAACGTTGTATTGTCAAGATATGTGTACTTGAGACTTCTCTGATGTGCAAGTTTTATTGTCAAGATATGTGGACTTGAGACTTCTCTGATGTGCAAGTTCACTGGTATTTCTAAATGAGATGTGTTTTCTTTGTAATATACTTGACATGACGTGGCTAAAACTACCGTTACTGTTCGTACATGTGTTACCACAAACAGCCATGGTTACTATTATTCAAACATTCATAGCGCATGTGTGAGTCTCATTCTGATTTTTGGGCTTCCTGCTCATTTTTTTTCGATGAAATGACTGATTGAAAACATAAATCTCCCATTCCGGTTTGTTCAAGTAGTATTTCCAAGCAAAATGATTTTTTACTTATTTATCAGAGATTAGTTAATTCATAGGAATCACGTCGTATGTGGATTCTACTCATGAGCTCAACGATACAAAACAACAAACGAAAAATTGTCTATGAAGCGTTTTTTGAAGTTTTCTTCTCATCCAACGAGATTTGACCAATTAAGCAGACGCACGATACTAACCATAATCAGATCTACAAATTTTGATTGATAAAAGAAATAAGCTAATCATTCGACCTTGTGAAAAAGGCTGGCCAAAAACCAGTTTATCTTCACACTTGTGATTCTGGGAGACATTTGAAAGCTATAGGACATTCATAATACTTTACGCGTTTTTCCAAATATAACTCGTGCATGTAAAATGCGATAAATAACTGATCCCAAGCAGAGCAAAGCTGGGATTCACTCTTAATAATCACTATGGATATAAGTTAGGGGGATGAAAGAGTATGTAGTACTCACATTTGCACTAGAGCTATGATTATACGAATTGAATTTGTCACACTCTTTTTGACTAACAATAGGCATCTTCACTTGTTGTAGCACTTGGCCCAGTTTTCGTTTCCATTGAACATAGCCCCATCCTAAGGAATAAAGTAATAATGTATATTGAGGATAATTGACTCCCAAAGTAAGTTCAGATTAAGCCTTGTAAGTCAATCTAATCTTGTTGGCAGCAGAAGGAAGGATTTTAATGCATGTCATTGACGGAACACAACGATTATCCTCTCACCTGTCGTAAAACATTGATGACCAACGAGTGGAGATGTATTGTGTTTAGGTAGACAAATCGGTGAAATCTTGTTCGTGAATATTACTGGTCGATGGAGTTTTATTAAAGCAAAGTCATAGTCCAAGGTATAATGCCAGTATTTTGGATGAATTTTGATTTTGCCTGCATAGTATACATTCTTTGAAGAAGCAATCTTTGACAATTCATGTTCACCAAGACTGCAAGAAAATGAGGTATGTAAACATGGCTGCATCTCTGAAGTTTTGAACCGCGATTAACGTATACTTACTAAATCTCAAAACGCCAAGGAGAACGATGATACAGGTAAACACAATGTGCGGCGGTAATAATCCATTGTCTTCCTATCAGAGTACCACCGCATTTTTGCTTGAAATCTCGATAGATCATAGCTTGCCAAGGCCAAGATCCTTCATGTGCATCTTGACCAGCGATAACTCTTCCAGTAGCAACATTCCTTATTCCACAAAGATCTAATGATGAGAAACATTTTTAACGAGATTTACTGTTGCTTTTATCTCTATCAGCTCCGTATTAGTCAAAATCAATTCGTTTCTAGTGTTACCCGAATGTGGGACACTTATGTTAGGTATTTATTTACTGAATTTCATTCAGGTCTAAAAGGAACAAATGAAGTCGTGAACAAATGAACACAACTTTTATAAGCAATTAATAGAGGCAAAGTATCCCTTTAAAACACTTACACATTCGGAATAGTGCTCATGACCGTGATTACTTTAGCTGGATTGCTTGTTGCGCTCAAACTTGATGTGAAATAAGAAACTTGTCTCGAGTTTGACTGATGACAATATTCCAAACCATACTAAAACTATGAATGAGTCTCAGTTCAAAGTTGACCTACTGCCGCATTTCGAATTTAATTACTATTTAAGGCGAAGATAGGGTCATGTTAGGTCGGCAGCATTCTATTCCCTACACTTTTTCCAAATGGATTTCGTAAAATTCCAAGTCAATTTCGAAAATTTCCAAGTCAATTTCGTACATTTCCAAATGAATTTCGTAATTTTTCAAATTGATTTCGTAAATTTTCAAATGGATTTCGAAAGTTTCCAAATGGATTTCGAAGATTTCTAAGTCAACTTCGAAGATTTCCAAATGAATTTTGAAAATTTCATAATGGATTTCGAATCACATTTGAGTAAGGGTTTTGAGTTGCCGTTAAGTTAATTTTGAAGAAACGGGAAACAAAGTACGGAACATTTATAAAAACAGAAAAATATTTTAGATATAATTTCAAACAAATACATTATTTAATCTTATGAATGGTCAATACGACAGGTTTACTATACTCAAAATAGAAAATTGCCTGTTATAAAACATTGTGTATAACAATAAATAAAATTTATAAGAAAAATGCAGATAGCAAGAGCAGCCATTATTCATTTCTCAATTTGAAAAAATATATCATTTGACTCCTTCTGTTTTCCAGATTTTTTTGGGTACGCAAAACTCACGTGTTCTAAAATAAATCTGAAACCTGTTTGATCCCTTCTGAATCCGATTCTCGCCCTCGTTTGTATTTACATCGGCAGCATTCAGGTCAGCCTTTAAAACCAGCTGACCTATCTGACGACTTAACGTCGTTTCGTGTAGTTGAATTGCCAACCAAGTGTCGTTTTAAAATCAATAACAAGCGGCAGGCACTCTAAATGTCAACTCAACATCCTTTTAAAGGAGCAAAATTGACCGGCATGCTTTGTACTTTTACGTTTGAAAACTGCTAGCAGTTTTCAAACTCGATTTC
>JANVCG010025488.1:0-11971 GCA_025505365.1 Haliclystus inabai | reverse complement strand
TTCACGCTTCGGATTTACGATTGAAAATTAAGATACGATTAAACAATGAGATTAAAATGAACATAAAGATTAAGATAGAATAAAGATTCGATTTTAAAATTCTATTTATACTGATAAGCAAAACTCTTCATGACAATAACGTTTCCGATTTTCTTAATGTTTCCCGCTTAAAAATATTAACCCTTCAAGAGATCTGGCAAGGAGGTAATGTTTTGATACCAGACTACACTTATGTTTGCAATGAAAGAACACAATGCAAAGGGGGCGGTGTTGGTTTTGTAATTCACAACAGCATCACATTTTCTGTTAATAAAGAACTCACATAAATCAATAATGACATTGAAACTATTGTTGTAGGGACTGACCCTTTTGCATTTCTTTTAATTTAAATCCCCCCTCGCTCAAACATCATGAATGCTACATGTGTACTGTGTGCCGCCTGCTACCTGTGCTACCAAATGCTACCTGTGTACCGTGTGCTACCTGTGTACCATGTGCTACCTGTGCTACAGTGTGCTGTGGTGTAGTGGTTAGGGTGTTGGACCTTGATCCGCAGGGTCTTGGGTTCAATCCCTTGCCAGAGCACCATTGGTTGGTGTCAGGAAGGGTATCCGGTCATAAAAACACTAATATGCTACTTTGTTAAAAATCATTTTGTGAACCCACTCTGGTGAAAAAAAGCTGAGAATGCTTACCCGGTTGTGGATAAATGAGCAATCCAAAAAAAAAACCTTAACACTTAACACATTTTACAAACTTTGAAAAATCAAACTATATTTGCTGGTAGTGACTTCAATACTAACTTCTTAGTTGAATCAGCTATAGCCGAAAACTTGGTAAATTTCTTGCTATATAATTACTAATTTTAAAAACAACATTATTGCAGGAATTGTTACCACAAACTTTTCCAATCATATGTGTCCATTCCTTTTATTCAAAAAAAGAAAAATCAAAACTCCAAAGGTCATCAAATACTGAGATATGTCCACAAGAAAGCTTGAACATTTAAACTCCTGCTTTCACGTTGTGACTGGTTTCTACCTTCTGATCCTCGATTAGCCTTTGAAACATTCCATAAAAAATGTGATGACTGTATGAATATTACATGCACTTTAATTACCAAAAAACCTAATCGTAAAAATCATAAATTAAACCCATGGATGACCAAAGGACTTCTATTATCAAGAAAAACTAAAAATAAATTGTATCACACATGGATAACAACAAAAAATGACTCAAATAAAAACAAATATGATTGCTATGCCTCAATTTATTTTAAAGCGATTAAAACATGTCAAGTGTTGTTTTGGAACCATCATTATGGATCTCACAAAATGAAGTCAAACGTCTTTGGCAGGCAACGAACATGTTATTGGGAAGAAACATAAGAAAAAATCGTTTTTCCAGATTTCTTCACCGATATTAGTAACAACATAACGGATTCTGTGGATATCGCAAATAAATTCAATCAATTTTCCACAAATGTAGGACCGACACTTGCTAAGAATTATACCTATAATGATAAATTCAAAAATGATTTACCACACAGCAGTGATTGCTTGTTAAAGTTCCATTGTGTATCAGGTAAAACTGTAACTAACGTAATTAACAAACGGAAAAGTAAGTCAAGCTCTGGTTAGACTCAATTTCCAATATTTGTCTGAAGGCAGTTCGAGCGGAGATCATTTACCCTCTTACGTTTCTAATTAATCTGTCTTTAAAAACTGGCTACATCCCAAATAATTATAAAGTTGCTAAAGTTATACCTCTTTGTAAGACGAGTGATGTTCATTCTTTCACTAATTATAGACCTATATCCTTATTAAGCACTTTTCTCAGATTCTTGAGCAAATTGTCTGTAAACAAATTTACCCCCATTTTGACAATAATTTCATATCTATATTTCAATTTGGATTTAGAAAATCACACCACACCACCCACTGTGTCCTGAATTTCGTTAATAATATTTTCTCAAATTTCAAGAGCAAATTCCATCTTGCCATCTTTCTAGATCTGAAAAAAGCTTTTGATACAGTCAATCACAGTATTCTTCTTGAAAAATTATCTCATGATGGAATAAACTCAACAGAACTACTTTGGTTTTTAAATTATCTATCATTTCAATCACAGGTGGTGTCTATTGATAATGTTCACTCTAAAGCCTGTTTTATATCATGTTGTGTTCCGCAGGGTAGCATACTAGGCCCATTACTTTTTCTAATATTTATAAATGACTTGCCATTGACATCTAATTCTAAATTCAATCTTTTTGCTGATGATACAACCCTGCAGTGGTCATCCAATAACTTACAAAATCTTGAAGACGATGTTAACATTGAATTAAAGATTATTTCAAAATGGTTTTCGGATAATCACTTGACATTGAATGAATCTGAAATCAAGTATATAATTTTCAATCATCGGAATCTTGTCTCAATAAATATAGCTTTAAATGATATCCCGGTAAAACAGTGCGGTAGAAGCTGCCAGGAAAAATCTGTTAAGTTTCTAGGGATTCTTCTGGACGATAGGTTAAATTGGAGTATTCATGTCGACTTTGTTTGCAAAAAATCCGGAAGCTGTTATGTACAATCACTTGACTCAAAAACTTTCTCCCGTTCTTCATGAACTGAAAATCTATTCTGCAATAATTAAACCACATCTTGAATACGGCTTGACAGTTTGAGAAAAATCTATCCCAAGCAAAATAGACAGAATACAAAAGAAATGCATCCGAATCATTACACTTTCAAAGCCGTACTCATTCATTGCCTCTTTTCAAATCTTTGGGTGTTTTAAACTTAGCTGATCTATACAACTTGAATGTCCTTGCCCTTATCTGGAGAATTTTCAAAAAATGTCCAGAAACAGTGGACCGAAATTCCCACTTGATTAGGAGTAACACCACTAGACAACACAAAAATATGTTGTATGTGCCATTTGCACGATCAAGTTTTTATCAAAGTCTCCCTGGTTACTATTTTCCATCTTTATGGAACAATTCTTTACCAATGATAAACAGCATCTATCACAAAAGAAACTTTAAGAAACATGTTAAACTCACTTTGTTGAACAATTACACTGAGATCTGTCCTATTGGTCTACCGGCCTGCTAAGTTTGTATCAGCGTGCCTAACAAATGTTTTTGGAATACCGTGGAGAGTGATCGCAACAACCATAAATGAAACTACAGGCATTTTTGTTGACAAGGGAGGTACACTTGAACTCTCGAATCCTCGGAAACAGCCTTAAAATGTAGAAGAGGGTTAGGTGTATGTGTATCCCAAGTATGTTTCAAATAAATGAAGAAAATGAAGAGTTATTGCTGTTTTTATCTTGAAAATCTTCATTCAGCTGCCATCACTCTGCAAGGGTGAGTTTCTCATTTTCGCGGTTATTCTGCACACTTTTAGTTGGAATTAGGGCAACAAATTTGTATTCAAGATAAAAGTAAAATATTCGAAAGGTCACAATGAGAGGTTTTCAACAATTATAAAGTTCATGGCTCTTGAGTTTAACTGCAAGTATCGTTTGTCTTTGTCGCCATAAATGGCAACTGAATTCAATTGATAACAGAGTAATCCAATAATGAGGAGTAAAAGTGTAAGGGTAAACACAATAGCTTAGTGTAACTAAACACATTTTGATTTTATAAAAGAATGAAAAGTAGATAAATTTATTTTATTACATAGAATTAGTAAGCTGGTGCTGCAAAGCATTCAATACAATGTTGCAATTTATTGAAATAAGTGATGCCTATTTATGTATGCATGCTACTTTGGCACGTGCCATGAATATTTTGCAAAAGGATAACAACTTCTATTTTTACATTATTTGCATAATTTTTTCAATCAATATATCACATAGGAATTCCATCTAATCTGACATTCATATTGCTTCTACTCAATTTGTTTGGATAGTTTGAGTCGCGAGTGTTAATCTCTACCATGATTCTAATGCAATTTTTTTTTAATTAAATATAAGAAGCATTGTTTTTGCTGAAGCAAAACTACACAAAACTTTAACAACTTTCAATAGGCGTTTGCAATATTTTGTTTCTTGTCCGGGTTTTGACGTCACATAAGTGAAATTTGAAACCATTTGTTTTGTAACCATTACGCGACACAATGGCACAAAATCCCAAATATCTATTTTAGATTTTTTTGGAAAACTATTCCTTTATTTTTAAGAACCTTGATTTTGAGCTCAAATCAAAATCGCATTTTTTAGTGGGCTTCCCTATTAAATCTCGGTTTATTGGGAAGCAGAGCACCAACCTCAAGAAGTTTGCAGCTGATATTTGTTTATACAATCTTTGACCATGATGGTGAGCTGCATGTTTAGTACAGCATGTTTAATCGTAGGTTAGACAAGAACCTTTTTTGTTGAACAGGCAACAATGCTCAAATCTAAACACTCATTCTTAGTCAGATACATCTGTTAATCCTATCAAAATTTTCAAATTATACTTTACTCATCATTTTTTTGTTAGAATATCTATTAATCCAATCCAATTTCCAAGTTTTTCAAACTGTACTTTACTCCTTCCTTTTGTTTTAGTCACGTTTACATTAGAGCAAATTATTGCACAGTCTCATCTGTTTCTTTCCACCATTCTCGAAATAGTCTATTTAGTGATCTACACAGGATTTTCTATGTTCATTATCAGTATGTCCAGTGCCTATACTGTTGTCCCCTACAAATATAATGGGTATGTCGACTTCCTGTTCATCACCATTATCTCAATAGTCAATCTCTTTGTCATGAAGTAGAAATATATTCATACTTGTTGTACTAGTAATTCAAACGGCTGGATTGGCTGAATTATAGAAGATTTAACATATTTTGACTAGCCCACTTTTTCCTACATGGGCTTGATTCACGGGATAAAATCATAAATTTTTACTAGCTTCTTTCTTTCATTGCCTTTTTTAGGCTATCAAAAACATAGTGCAATATTTTAGCAATGTCATCTCTAAATGTTTGCTCTTCGAGTGTTTTTGAAAAACGTTGTAGACACCAAACCAAATGTTTACACAGCATATGTACTGTGGCAATGATCAGGGTTGTGAGTAATTTTTACTCTGGTAATGGAGTATTGGTAGTGGTTACTTTTTGAGTAATTTATCAAAGTAATTGATTACTTTTAACAGAAAGTAATTTTATTGGTAATCGTTACTATTTTCAGTAACGCTAACACGCTACTTTAAGTTTTTGCAAGCAATTACTGATTGCTTTTCTTTACTTCTGTTTGTTAAACGCAGAATGTTTTGTTATTGTTCTGTCATCTGAAACCGTATTTAACACCAAAATGTGAATGTCAAAGGGCCCACTGGATGTAAGTCGACCCTTCTTTTGGTCTAGAACTCTGGGTCAAGTCACACGTAGGAAATTGTTGCCAAGCAACATGATTTTAGAGTTTTGCATTGAGAAAATTTAAATTTATAAAGAAAACAACAGAAATAAGCTTTATATTTTGGTTGATTTGATTGCAGTGTTATTGGAAGCTTTTGTAGAATAAATCTCTCATCGGATATAATTCAGCTTAAAATAAAAATTTGCGGAGGTTGACATGAGAAATAGAAAGTATTATTTGATTTACTCAACAGTGGTCTATCTATCTCAATCAAATTTCAAAACAGTTAGATTTGAAAAAGCTATTTTATGTTTTGTTGATATGTGAAGAGAGGTATAATATCTCCTTGTCATGAACAATTTGTCCACATCAAGAGCCATACAAGTTATTAATCGATAGAATAAACAATCATCTGTTTCAACTGAGAAGTTTTGAAGATAATGCCTGTGGCTAACAGCTTATTTTTCTATTTTCAATAAAGGTAGGCATCAAGAAATTGAGTGTTATGTTGAGTGGTTGAGGAGCCAAAAAGAACACACACATAATCGATCCACTTTGGTCATTGAAGGTGATTCTGGGATTGGCAAAACACGAATTTTAGAAGAGTTCCTCGATATTGCAGAAGAAAAAAGTTTAAGGTATCACCTCTCAGCTTCTGAGCCATACAAGATGGCTCTTATCTGTCTCTAAGGTGTTGAAGTAGATAAACTTTTCAAAATCCACAGGCTTATTTCTTTGAGTGCCGAAACATCAGATGGATTTCCTGATTATTATCTAGCAGTTGCTCTCTTGAAAGAAGCATTGATCATAACAGAAGAAATGTCTGCATCAGAAAAAGAAGACAGGCTTCGCAGAGCTACTGATCACCAACATGTTTGTCATTTTGCAGCTTTCAACAATTTACTTGGAACAAATGTGAGACACATCATTTGTGCTAGTGGTACTAATTTGATACAGTGTTTTACGTGTGCTTCAATTTGGATCAACATTTGCATTTTTGCCAGATCTCACCAGCTGAGTATGTTTTACATATGCCGCAAGATGAGAGAAACAAGGAGATGTCGAGGCTAGTGTGTAACATTGTTAACAAGGTGTGAGTCTGTATTTCAATTAAACCGTATTAGATGATGCCTTTTACAATTGACATCTCTTCTGTTGTTGAACATCATAGGAATTGAAAAGCTCAAGTTGTCTAATAGCAATTGACAATGCCCACTTAATTGATCACTCATCTTGGTATTTGCTAAAGCATCTGCAATCGTATTGTGATCAGCTAATTGTGCTTGTAACCAGACCCATATCTATAATCAGTGGTTGCCTTCCAGTCATTGCCATTGATTTCCTTAAACATGAATGTGTTACAAGGGTAAAGCTTGGTATGTAAATGCGAATAACCAATTGCTAACATCATTCAAACAAATCCACCATTGACTGACTACATAGTTCTTTCTTGCAGATGCCCTTCCATTACCGATGTTATGTGACCTTGCTTGCCAATTTCTCGGTGTCAAAGCAATTCCAAAGAGTCTTGATGACATACTACAAAAGCGAAGTAATGGGATTCCATTCTTGTGTGAGAAATATATTAGAGATCTTCTTGCTATGGAAGCAATTCTTGTAGTTCAGTGTTCACAAGTCAATATTCAAAAAATTGGTGAAATAGGTAGCAGTTGTGGACCTACAGATAATCTATCTTCTACGGTCAAAGCTGCAAACGAAAGAAGAAAGAGTGTTGTGTCAGGTCGAAGCTTGAAATTCAGTGCTTCTCCCATACCTGAAAGAAGTAATAACAGCAAACAACTCGAACTTAAAACAACTGAAATTTTGAGCCGCAATAAATCAAACAGTGACATAATTTATCACTGTGATGCCTCAACATTGGTGCACTCATCTAAAAACTGTATGATGGCCAAGTTGGCATCATTGTGTCTTCTCAATCCTGATGTGGATCTTCAGCAGGCCTTTGTTCCAAATTCAGCAAAAAGCATGGTGATAGCCAAGTTAGATCGCATGTCACCAAATCAGCAACTGTTATTAAAGTGTGCATCTATTCTTGGTCTTGATTTTTCAAGAGATATCCTCAAAGCAATTGTACCCAAAAGCAACACACCTTCATTTGATGTCACATTGTATAACTTGTGCAGAGAGAACATACTTCAATGTGCCTCTATTACCTCTGATCAATTGAAAGACAAAATTTTGATGAGTAGCCATGACAACAATCATCATCACCATCATCATCACCACCATCATCACAACATTGTGGCAGCTAATACGAATAGTGTTTATTGCGGCTGTTATGTTGAAAAAGGCACACCACTCGTGAATCTGTCAAGCAATGCTGAAAATAAAAAAAAGCGTACCTGCCAATATTTCAGGTTTACATATGATTACGTCCAAGAGGCTGCCTATGCATTGTGGTTAGAAGATCAAAGGAGAGGCCTACACGAAAGAGCTGCACTCTATCTGGAGTCAAGTGGACGCAAATGTGCCACCTGTGGTGGTAGCAGCTTCACCCCACCAGTCAGTCAAGACAAATTTTTTGAGGACACATGTCATTTCATGTCAATTCAGAACTCAAATGGTAATTGTTAGATTGACTGGTATTCAAATCAGTCCGATGAGTTTATATTCTTCTTAATACTGAATTTTACTTTTTTCAGGCTTTTTGCATCATTTTACGTCAAAGCCAATGTCAGGGTCTCATTCTAGCTATGTCACTCGTGCAACGTCAAAGTCAAGATCATCAAGTGCTTGGATGAACAAAGCTGAGGTGATTGGTGCCCAGCACTCTGCTAGAAAAGTATCATTAGGCATGAGTAGAAAGCCAAGCCATATTCGTGTCAGTAGAGCCAATCATCATGATAGCAAGCAAGATTCTAAGGCAGATGGGATTGGTAAAGCATTGGTTGACATTACGGCTTTGCTTATTGAGCCTCAATCTAACAAACCTCGTAAGAAGAAATTATCAGATCTATTCAGTCAGAAATCAAAAGTAGATCCAAAGCCAGAGTCTCTTGGAATGGCTTTGCTAACAGATCTCAAGAAGTTTTTCAATCAAGAGGGTGTAACACATACAATTGATTGTGCTAGTCTTGCTGATCGTACCATTACAGTGCGCAAACATGACACTACGAAGTGTCGCTGTGCACACCTGCTTGCCTTTGTTTACCCTCAACTTGCTCGTCATTGGCAACTTGCTGGAAATGAGCTGAAAGCCTTTCGCTACATGGTTGGAGCTGCATCTGCACTGTTAAATGTAGGAAAATGTGATGCAGCATTGAAGCATTTAGAAATTTTGCAAGAGCGCATGCAATTGTTTGAATCAAGGAAAAAGACAGAGCTGCTTTCAATTTCAGTTGAAGAAAGATCCATGGTAAAATCATTATTAGGACAGGTAAGAAATTATTACCTATTGCTAACACCATACGTGACCCTCTGTGTCAGAATCAACAATCGTGACAATTTGAAAGTTTTTATTGATGGAGCAAAGAAGTGAAAAATTATATAGAAGTTTTGATAAACAATCAATTTTCAGTTTTTACCATATCTAAGTCAAATGAGTAATGATCTTTGTCGTGGCGTTGTTTATATTTCATTTAGACCAATATTCAAGGTAATATTTTTAGTTTAAAGTAGTTGCTGAGGCTGCTTATGAGAATGAAATGTACAGCAACAACTGAAGAGAAATTTAAGGAGCCGCACAAAAACAAATCAAACAAGTGAATCAAAAACATCAAAATATTAAGTTTCAAAAGCAAAGAAAGATTTTCAAGTGGGAAAATCCCCATGTTGACATGTAATTTAACACTGCTCAAGTAGAGAAATTGAGTAGCCGTTGCATAAGACAAATAAGCCACGTTGTTTTTCAATCATTTTCGCCGCTTGAAAAGGAAGAAAGGTCAGTGCTTGAAACAAGTTTCATAACTTTATTTTGAATTTCAAGGTTTTGCTAGCTTTATTGCAAAATCATGTCATGGTTTTTAAATCAAATAATCACTTATATTTATTGGTTTTCAGATAAGTAAATACAGGTGGTGTTAGTTTGTAAAATAAATAACAAATTAAAATTCCAAAATCAGCGCGTGCAATTCAGAAACCTTTCCAGAACAGTTATGCTTTGACTTGAAAACGTTGGGAAAGTCAAATAAAAAGCCATTAGATTGCAAATTTATTCATAATTGATTTATTATGAATCTTAGAATGTATTTACAAAGTTTGAAAAAGTTTGAGCTTCTGCGATATAGTGTTGCCAAGGTGTTTTTAGTATTTAGAATTGTAAAACTTTTAGGTTTATTTTCTCGCTTCGACTTATTTTGATTTTGGCTCTTCATAAAACTAGATTTTTGTTGATAAATCAAGTTATACTTGTCGGATTAAAAAATCGTTTAGAGATTTGAATAGCCGATAAAATTCTGCACTAGAATGTGTAATAAGCTGAATTTCGAAAATTTGTCACGATTGTTGATTCTGACACAGAGAGTCACATATGTATGATTGCTGCTGATTGGTTTATTAGCTCATTTGCTCAATTTGGTAGACTCTCACAATGATGGGCCAGACTGACAGTGCAAGGAAGCAATTTTTGAATGCACTTAGTCTAGTAGGTGTATCTCAACCAAAGACTAAATTTGGTGTGTGGCATCGTACGAACATAGCATGGATGGTGCAGAGCCTGCATTGTAAAATGCCAGGTGTATTCATCGACAGTGGGGGGTAGGTGAACACATCTATTAGAAGGCAACCTCGCAATTTGTTTTTTGAGTACCTACTGTGACAAGATTTGTAATTTTTTCAGAGAGAACTCATCTATTCTCATTGAGCAAGCAAGGTGCCTGTCCCATTATTCAGACTTGCTGTTGCTAAACAGAGATTACAAGATGCTGTTTATGGTAGCACTCCAGCAGCTGAATGCTGCCGAAGAGGCAGAGGACAGTTGGAATGAGGTATTTATTCATTCTTTATTCAAGAAAATAATCAGCATTTACTTTGAGTCTGGCTCAAACTTAGTTTAACTTATCTATCAAGTGCTGCTTCTTTGTAGCTCTTAGGTTCTATATCATATCATAGTAAATTGGCACATGTTTTTCATACAAACAAATTCAATATGGCTGCTCAATCAAATTTGGCTGGGCTGTACCACCATGTCAAACTGAAGATTACATACATAGCTAAATACTAAGAACATACCACCCCCCTACTTCTGCTATAATTTTGTTGTTATTATTTGTATCAAATGTGACACTACGTGTCATAATCAACAATGCTGACAAATTTTCAAAATTCAGTTTATGACAGTTTCTAGTGCAGAATTTTATGGGCTATTCAAATCTCTAATCAATTCTCCGATCCGACAAGTATAACTTAATTTAGAAACAAAAATCTATTTCTCTGCGGAGCCAAAATCCAAAGAAGTCGAACCGAGAAAATGAACCTCAAAGTTTCACAATTCTAAATACTTCAAAACACCTTAGCAACACTATATTGCAGATAAATAATAAATGAAGTATGAATAAATTTGCAATTTATTAACATTTTGTTTGACTTTCCCAACGTTTCAAAGTCAAAACATAACTTCTCTGGAAAGGTTTCTAAATTGAACGCGCTGATTTTTGAATTATAATTGGTTATTTACTTTACAAGCTAACACCAATTGTACTTACCTATCTGAAAACCAATAAATATAAATGATTATTTGATTCAAAACTCATGACATGATTTTGCAATGCAATTAAAAAACCTTTAACATTCAAAATAAAGTTATGAAACTTGCTTCGAACACCGATCTTTCCTATTTTTTTACGCGGCGAAAATGAATGAAAAACAACGTTGTTTATATGTCTTACAGCGTGCCTACTCAAATTTCTCTACTTGACAAGTGTTAAATTACATGTCAACATGGGGATTTCCCACTAAAAATCTTTCCTTGCAATTAAGACTTGATACTTTGATGTTTTTGATTCGCTTGTTTGACTTGTTTTTGTGCGATTCCCCAAATTTCACTTCAGTTGTTTTTGTACATTTCATTCTCGTAGCTGTTGTGTTTGATAATTTATCTGTGCTGTTTAGCTTACATTATGTTGTAGCCTCTTTCAGTGTTAGGCTGCATAAGCCACATGTTTTAATATAGTAATGGCTACGCCTTGAATTCTATCTGTAGTATTTTATTCTCACTTCTTTGGACTTATATCAAGACATAACATGGTGTCAGGTGGGATTTAACTACCCATAATTTGAGAAATAAGTATATTCTATAGATTTACTGTGTTTTGTTGCCTCAGTGTCTGGCTAATTTGATATATCATGGACAAATTCAAACCCCCTTCTGCATTTGCCTTTGAAGGCAATCTCTCACATGGATGGAAAGTATGGAGCCAACATTTTAATTTTTTCCTCACTGCCACTGAGTCAGATAAGAAATCTGAGAAAGTTAAAACCTCAATCTTGCTAACTACTATTGGCACAAAAGGAAGGGAAATATATGACACCTTTGTTTTTCCAAATGATACTATGAAATTTGATCTAGTTACGGTATAACAAAAATTTGAAGACTACTGCAATCCCAGAAAGAATGTTACCCTTTACAGACATCGTTTCTTTACATGCAAACAACAA
>JANVCG010025477.1:0-11973 GCA_025505365.1 Haliclystus inabai | reverse complement strand
TATTATTATTATTATTATTATTATTATTATTATTATTATTATTATTTAATATCAATAGTCAAATAGTAGTAATAATAGTAGTCAAATTTGATGCAATTGTACAATTGTAGATCACCAGTACAATGAACATCAACCATATCAGCACATATGCAAAAGTGCATGATCAATGTATTGTTATGACTTCATTTGTATGAATCATATCAATTTGGTTTTTTTAAATTTCACGCAACGTTTCAATTGCGCTCTATCTTTTAAAGATGTAATAATGTAAGAATAAATAAATATAAATATGAAAAATACACCAAAATACACGCAAGCTGCTATTACGTCTGTTATGATGTTGACGTCTTAAATATGGAGATTGAAGACATTCATGGCAATGTGAACGAATGAGAAAACGGTTACAAACATTTTTTTCAACAGTTTAATTACACGCAATTCAAAGGCCGATCAGTTGTCAATTTCATGTGCACATTGGTCTCATATATGGCGCTATTGGAGTCACAGATCAAGCAGAAAACGAGAAAAGAAAAAAAATAAGAAGACGGAAGAAGAAGATATGAGACTTTTTATTACATAATTTATCAAATTATTGCAGCTTGATCACAATTATATTTAAAATTACATAAGCAGTCACAAGGATTTAGAAACAAACCTGTAAGTATTACAATAGTCACATAACTGTATTAAATTTCCACTTAGTGAGCTGAATAATCAGTAAGCTTATTGTTCAAAATATTGATCAGCATTTATCTCACCAAGAGTGAATGTGTCAGTCAATACTCTCCTAAAATCTGATAGACTACAGCCTGTACCTTCATATGAATAGGCTCTGTTTGATATTGAATTTAATCGCTCCCAGAGCACATTTATTACAGATGGCTGTGTTGCTAGGAAATGATAATACAATGATTGATAATATTCACCAGTATCTTGATTGAGCAAAGCAAATGTTGCATACTCTAGTACACTATCGTATTCGAA
Source organism: Haliclystus inabai (assembly GCA_025505365.1). Taxonomy (NCBI): domain Eukaryota; kingdom Metazoa; phylum Cnidaria; class Staurozoa; order Stauromedusae; family Haliclystidae; genus Haliclystus; species Haliclystus inabai. The sequence goes on along the minus strand of JANVCG010025477.1, from coordinate 10,989 downwards.
ATCAACCTGTGAGATTGAGCGAAAATTACATGTGATTAATAAGAAGAAAAAAACTGTTTTGAGCGGTATTGCTATGGAAGATTTTACACCCCTTATAAGAAGACTGATAGTGATAAATTAAATATTTATTTGCTAATACTGCAGGTTATTGATACAGTATATTTATTCGTTTCAATTCAGTAACTCGAACTCAAGTCAATATAATTTTGAGCTCTATAGCCAATTAGCTTCAATTCTGCTGTTGATACTGCTAGTAGAGAAACCAAAATTTCTTATTAAAGGACAGAGATGTTTTGTTGCCGCCTAAATAGTTTCAATACCTAGACTGCATACGTGTTTCTTAGCTAGGTTAACTCAGTTCAAATGTTAACGTTATTGGTGAAGGTACATTTATCACTTCACTTGTTTGCCACGGTTTCATTTCTAATCAGACGAAAAACACTTTTTATCTTCTTCTCCACACTAATTTGGACAATTATTCATATCACATTGACGTATTGCTGTGCTTTTGAATTATGTTTATTGAGAAGCATAGTGCTTTCAATACTGGTTACAATTTATGCTTACCGTTGCATATCCCATGACACCAGACTGAACAAAGTTACTTATTGGTCTCTTGTCTATTGAGTTTCCATGAATATCAAAAACTTCAATTGCATATTTGTCATCCAAAGAGTTTGTATATATTGCAACGATTTCAAATGAACGACTAAGACCAGTTGAATATGTCGCTACTTCATTGATCAAGGCGTCTGGGGTTAATGATGTGCATGGAGTACCTAACATATAAATAATGAAACGTGCAAGTCAAATATAGCTGGTTCATACGATTCTACATCCATTGGCTAAGGCAAATCTGATTTTTTAACGCTATTTGAAAATACGCAATCGAGTGCTGAGTTGATAAGTACGGCTGCTATTGTCATTGAGGACTGAAATAGTGGTTGCAGCAACTTGTAAAGAACATATTCAAAACAAGGAGGCGCTTTCTTGAAAATGAAAGGCAAATTCTTAGTACTTTAATGTTTAGAAAGTCCTGGATATTAATTATTTACTAATTTCGAAACGGTGCTCCCTTAAAACTGAATATTTTTGTTTGCGGGTGTATCTCAGAGGTTGAACCGTGTCACACACACTTTTGAACATGATTGAGATTTCAATACAAGAAGTATTGGCTACATTCTACTGACCTTGAACAAAACCAGACACGATGATATGAAAAAGATAATGCCTATAGCTTGAGGACTTCCCTTCCACAACACAAAGTATCAGTATGGACAAAATCTTCCACCTATCTAGCTTGCGTGTAGAAAGACTTCTCTTTTTCGTATTGTCCGTCTGCCCATTAGCGAACAAAATCGCGTCCCAAAAGTGTTTGTACTGAATTCCTACTAAATTAATATCTGCTGAAAAAGGGTGGCTTCTTGTAATTGATCAATTTCACACATTTTTGACGAATTGAGACTAGCTGTGCTGTTTTTTTCTGACATTCTATTAGCCAATCACAACGCACTATCATAAATCTGGTAGTGGCAAAAACACTTAGAACACGATTTTGCTGGCCAATCGCAGACGAACTATACAAAGAGAGACCTCTGTCTGCAAGTAGGCTACCACCAACCTAATATTTGCCCAGAACAAGCTCTAGCTTCTGAATACCTTACTGTACTATTTTACTACGCTACCTCTTACAGGCTGCAGCAAGCAGAGAAATACTATTAGTAATCTACAGCAAACTACATCTGCACAATAATCATAGGTTACTTCTGACAGACCAACTTATGTAGCCTCTGATAGGACTTGGTTTCTCACAATACAATCGCTATTGATAATGAGCTACTCACGAGTGGGGGTTGTCGGCAGGGCTGGGGTTGTAGTAGGTGCTCTACAAGAATCACAAGGAATTGGTATGTCACAGATGCACTTGCAATCATTTTCATCCAATGCACACTCTTGACCTGTTGAATTGAAGTAAAATCAATGAGAGTTATATCAAATTATATCGATTTGAAACAGATACGGATGGTATTGTTGTTAATAATGATTATCTAATATCTGCAATCCAAATGTTTGAAGTCTTGCGTTTGTCATGCTTATAATGCAAAGATGATAATGCAAATAAAATTTTGTTATCAAAAAATTGTTACCAAATAAATAAACAAGCCTTCGTATTCCATAAATCATATTCATAAACAAAATAACAGAAAGCATATATAAATCATTTTGTATTTGCATTGAGTTTGTCAATTATACTCACGGCAAACTGCTTTCTTTCCTTTAAATGAATTTGTCTTGAGAAAGTTTTTACACTTGCCAGTATCTCTGTCATAGTTGCCTTTTCCATTGTTTCCCTTGTTTCGGTCTTTACCGTTGTTGTCGTTGTTGTTGTTGTTGTTGTTGTTATTTGAGCCTCCTTCAATGTATACAACAGTCAGCACCAACAAGCCAAGACAAAAAATTGTGATCTGTGAAAGTTTCATGATGGCCCTCTTGATTTGAAACTGACTCTCTATCGATTCAGAATGTATTTATAGAAGAAAATTCAGTCTGGGAACTAGTCTTCACAGTATGAGGTCCATGTTGTGCCGCATTTTTAACTTAGCCGGGGTTGGCTCTTCAAAACAATGAGTGATTTGCACTAGTGATTATTGAATGAAGAATAAACATCATCAAAAAGATCTATAGCATGTGGTACGAAATTATTTCCGACCAAGCTTTGTAATAAATGTATTCATGGGCACTTGTCCGTGATAACATTCAATCTGCATTTGAATTGAAAGTATGATGCAATAATTTATTCACAGCAGCATCAAAGGATAGCTCGATTTGAAATAGGGCCTTAATTAATAAAAATGAAGATCATTCAAACAATTATTTTGATAGGAAAGAGAAATGCTTGAAACCAGGTAGGTGGGCAGATGGGGATTGAAAACTTTGACAATAAACTGACATGAAGGAATTGAATTTATTGATAATTCATATGGATAACGAAATATGTTCTTGTCACGAGATGTAGCGCCAATTGTTGTTGATTTATATACGAAATCTTGCATATGTTGAATATATCAGATTTATTAGTGTAATCATCATCTCTTTGTCTTCTATCATCTTTGAAGTTATAGGGCTTCTTTCATAAACTTCATGCATACCTGTATCCCCTATACAGACCATATATTCCTTATTCAGTAGAAACTTTGATTAATAGAGATGATCGAGACCCCATACAGTCTATTTCACAGCGGGACGAGAAGATATTCAATTTCGTCAACAAGGTGGTATGGAATCCATTTAATAAAACATTTTTGCAATTAATGTGTGCGCCACAACGCGATCAATATTTTTTTTTACCAAAACCATTATCATAAGCGTGGTGTTATTCTTCTCTTAAACAAGATTGGCACAAGACGCGCTTGGGTGTCTGCAAGTCAGTAGAATATTCGTCTTTGCTTTATTAAAAAAGATGATATTTTTGGTAGATTAGCTTTCCTTCTGATGAATAAGCATTTTAACAAAAAGTGTAGATTAAAGATTTTTCAAAATAGAGAAATTCTAATAGACAGAAATGGTATTCCCGAGGTTGGAATTAATTAGAATTTGTAACCTGTCTCAATTGAAGACTATAACATTATCTCTTGATGCTATTTGTGTTTACTGGTGATTTCCTTGTATTCATTTGTATTGTAACCTTTTTCAATCAGACTTTGGGGCAGATCTTTTTCAACAGAATATATTAAAGATGATTATACAGATAAGTCTGCAATGAAGAGTTTTTTTAAATCACTCGAAAAACCTTACTTTTTTTCTTTGAGTTACTTTTCGAATAATACTGTGATATACTGCTAACCCGAAAATTAAAGTAATAGATAGATATGTAATCTAATACTACTCTCACTATTTCCAATTGATTTATGTATGCTTACATACTTGCTATTGTGAAGAACTAATTCTTGCAAATGAATAACTGCTGGAAAAAAAACAAGATGTAAAAACTATAGACGAAATATAGACAAGGAAGAGGTATTATTTTGTTTTCCCTTAGAATTTCATGTTTGCGCAATTATCAAACGACAGCGTGCTGACTATAATTGACATTGTTGTCAGTATTCCGCTGTTTGATGGTTGCGATACTATGAAACTTCAAGCTACCTCTGAATAATATGTGGAATTACCATAATATATTAAGTTATTCATGTCAATGTATAACATCGTCTTGTACAATGTCCCAAACATGGATGCATGCTCAGTCCATTATATAACGTAAGAAATGAAAAGCTTAGTGCTGCGATACCATCAACACATAGTGTCTATAACAGATGATTCGTTTGAGAATGACCCCAAAACATTTCAAGCGCTCAAACTCGAAATTCGAAGAATGACGTAGAGGCTGGTTCATGATTTTAGAATGTATTGGGCAAATCAATTACTATTCAAACAGTATAGATTTTCATAACTAGATGAAAACACTCTTACATTGATAATTCCACACTGTGCTGTCTGCTTTATTATGTTCAGCTCAAGTGCACCGGATCTTTTGTGTCGGTAAATATAATAATGCGATGCCTATTGTCTGTTTGAAACTTAATTGGTTATAAGAACTAACACTGGGTAAAACATGTGATGAAAATGTACGAGTGTTGATCCTGTATTGACAGCCAATGATGCACTATAGAACTTACTTTTCTCGACTCATCAAACTATCATCAATTATAAATTTTCTCCAATATATTTATTACAAATTGTTGAGCGATCCTTGAAGCTCGTTTTCAATCTGATTGAGTACAGAGCTTATTTTCCAATTCTGAGCTCCCTGCCACTTTGAAAACTTTCTTCAAATATATTTCAGAATTAGCAGTAGCAACGGTCAAAAAGCATATTTTTACCCCTTTAATATGCCCGAATATATTTATAATGCAATTCAAAGATCAAAAGCCAGTTGCTTCATTATGGAACAAAATAAGTAGACCGGGAAGTAGACCTTGCTTTCAGGGCCCCAAATTAAGGAGGGTTTATAGCGGGTTTTTAACCTCTCCCATTTATATTTAACTTTATTGGAAAGTCAGCCCACTTTTTCCTGGTTCTTTCTCAAATTTTGATAGAGAAATAAAAAGTAATACCCTTTAGCATGGAAGAACTTTTGTTGCGAAGTCAAACTAAACCAGTTCTGGGCGACCTAAAATTTATGTATTAGTTTTGTTTATACTTTTAGCAGCTACAAAAAACATGGAAAACATGATAAGCGTGAGATCATTTTCCGTTCATATTTCGGTCCATTTTTCGAGCCACGTGGCCCCCTATTATATACTATTTTCAATTTGCTGCCCTGTTTGCTATAGATCTTCAACAACGACAAAGTTACTTAACTTGCCATGTAAACACTAGTCAAACTTCTCCAGAATTGAGCTTATTAATCAGTGAACTGATTCTGTCTGGTAGTGTATTTAGCAAATATATTCTATAATGAGTGTTATGTTGTATACATGCAATAGGTACATCTTGAAAACAGGAGAATTGTGACATTGGTCAAAAATAAGAAATGCCTATACAGACTCTTTTTGAGGACACTATCATGTATTATGGAAGCTATTTAACTCATGTTGAATGTTAATACGATTGCAAGTCCATTCGTGATTATAAACTAAGAAGTCTGAAGTCCTTTTTTCCAGTTCCATATATCATTGTCTTAACATCAGTGTACGCAACATCAATTTTTGTATCATTGATTGATCTATTTGAACGGGAGAGAAGTATTATGTTGAAATTTATCATTATAATTGCTTTTCTCCTCTTAAACTCTGAAGATAATGACCCACCATTCTAAACAAAGCAAAGCCATGCCTAACTCTGTTTGAAAACAGTTTTTCTCTCTTGATGTTTTGGTTGATTTTGTGCCTATGCTTATTTTGGTGCCATCTTACAATTAATTTCTCTCGTATAACATGAAATATATTTTTGCCTAATTCGAAAAGCATGCATCATTCTAATTCAGACAAATATGAGAGACGCAGGCATGCAAGTACAAAGAATGATGTCCATTAGACTGTAGGGTATAATTGGGTATATTGTAGGGTATAGGATTACGATTTCCAAGTGCACTTCAACGGTTAGCCGTAGTTTTCTTGAAAAAGTAGGTGGAATAAAAGAAATTATTCAAATGGAAGCAAATAGAATTAGGAAGTCATTGAATTGCCTGATTCAAAGGCTAGAAGAATATCCTGTTTCGAAGAGAACAAATGGAATTCTAGATGCATTGTATGCATTTCTCAATGTTCAGTTTTTATGTGCCGTATTGCATGCATTATTTGAAAGGTGTTTTGTTTATTTGATGAAAATAGCACTTATCTGTGTTCAACTTGATTGAAATTAAGACATTGTTTTTCTCAATCTATTGAAAGATAAGCTTCGTTCCGGAAGCTATTATGCTTTCAAACCCAATAATATAGATAGATAATTGGATGAAATATTAATATCATGCCAACCTTCTATGTTTCTCGATCCAAAGCGGAGTTGCTTTGGCAGAAAAACGAGAATTCAGCTCAAATAGCTACAAATAGGAGGAAGATATTATGTGATTTGTTTAGCAATAGTGAGGTTTTTGGGGGATGTATCCATGGCTAATTCTAGGTTAAAACTCTACTTGCGATTGGTCAGATATGATATGAGATTTTTTCTTCATAATATAGCCTTTGTGCAGACTTATATGTTAAGCCTCTTTATATCTCAAGTATAATGTAGTTGCTCATACGTTGTGTTGGTGCAATTTCTCAAGCTAAGATATATCAGAAAAAGTATTATAGCTTTATTTCAAAGATCTTGAAATTCTGTTCGTACAACTTTAACATCGATTTTTACTTTGCACGATCCCTTCCTAACGAAGATTAGGGTTAAAGTTGATTTTTGAAAATTGTTTTGATGCCACTTTTTTAATCTAAAGGGGATTCGTGTTTTCCAATTAACAAAAATTACTATATAGAGGGGGAACTTGATAAGGCTACATGGAATTTAGAATGAAAGTTGAACATTAAATTAAATGAAATTAAAGCTAAATTCAAAATGCATGTAAAGCCATTTTAGAGGCTAAATATTAATAAGAATAAATAGGAATCACTAACAACTTTTGAATAAATAAAAACTATAAGCTATGCCGTAGAAGATTCTTCAGAATCCAATTCTCTTGACGATTTGTCTGATAAAAAGTTTCTTGGGAAAGCATTTCAAGATAGAAGATAGCGACAAAAAACTACAAGTAGTTGTAGACAACGTTTTGACATTATTCATGATGTCATCTTCAGGTCAAAGAAATAATTTTCTATTTACAAATATATTTATGGGCTATTTTAATCAACACATTTACATAGAAAACAAAATTAACACAATACATACAAAAGAAAATTAAAAACTATTTAATTTATTATGCCGGAAATAGTTTTGACCAGATCGAGTCTCCCTGAGTGTTGACAGTCGGTTTACTGTTGCGAATTTCCAACATCTCATGTATTAAACAATCAAACTTGTTACTGCATTTTTGAATAACTTTGAATTGCTTTTCAACTTCACTGATTTTTAAATTATGTGTTTTTAAATGCTTTCCGATTGCCGAGCTCGACCCACCGTGCTCGCCAACGCGTTGATGAAGGTGTCGGTATGTGTAACCGACATAACTCGCATCCCAGGAGTCACACACAAATTCGTAGACAACACTGCTGAACACTGCTGAACGCAGTGAACTTAGCAATAGAGATGTTAACATTGTTTTGCCATTCAAAGACCGGGTGTCTGCGAATTCATTACATAAACAATTAAGGGCCCTGCGTGCTGAGGTCGGTCAATGTTTCCGACCGATTTTCAAAAGTAGCAAGATAATTGATGACCTGCGTGTACGTGAGCCGAGACCGACTTTGCTGTCTCGCCAATGTGTTGTCTAAGAATTTGTGTGTGACTCCTGTGATGCGATTTATGTCGGTTACACATGCCGACACCTTCATCAACGCATTGGTGAGCATTGTGGGTCGAGCTTGGCAATCGGAAAGCATTTAACAACGATTTGTCTGAATCCAGGTTGAAGGATTCTAATTAAGCTAACAGGCTTTCTTCACAATCAATATGCTGTTCCTTATCACTGTTCAAGCAACTGATGCATTTGCACAATTCGTTACACTTGAGGCCTCCTTACACTTCCTCACAATTCCTCACACTTCCTTCTTTAACAAGAGCATCTATTGTGGTTGCAGCCAGTCTTCGAGCCGAATTTGCGCTTTCCAAAAACTCGTCTGGAAACTAATTGCTTTTTATTCGATCTACGCTTAGAGGATCTACTTCTATGACCTATCTGTTACAATAGGTCTAAATATTCAACAAAATTGTCTGTAAATAATTCCTCTATAAACGTAAGCCTAATTAAACGTTGGCTCTTGGAATATGTTTTTGAAGGCAATCGCGATTAGGAGGCAAGATCTCACAAGAAAGCTTGTCAGATTTGAAAAACTAGTATAGGTCCTCATCTTCGCTAGTTTCTGTTTGTTCATATAATATGCAAAGTGTTACTTCAGAACATCATAATGCTATTGAACGGAGGTGAAGGTGTTGTTGAACACCGTGTATAACAATCATTCCCATTATGATAGCATTCAGATATAAGAAAAGTTTTAGAAAATTTGTTGAGTGAAAATTGTTATTCTGTAGTATAAAGTAGACATAACATTCCAATTTCGATGTAATCAAACTACATTATTGGTTGAATTTTGTTTCTTTGGAAATCAATCTAACTATGTGATATAAAGGAGTTTCCTTATTGCTTTTTGATCAATTATTTCTAGTTATTATTGAAAAACTCGTAGTTTCTGTGTACTTACCGACTAAGAATAATAAACAGCATTGTCTAGAGGCATAGAAAGATGTGAACTAGGCTGGACTTGGCTGCAAATTCAACAGCTTTCTTTCATCTTTCTTTGTCCGTAGTTTTGCAAAGAAGGTTTAGAATTTGATAATACAGTCAATTGCAGTGTTTTCGTTCACAATTTATTGTCACGAATTTGAGATTGATATACAAGCTTAGTTCCTTTATTAAGTCATCCCCAAACTTGTACTTATCTATACTTATCAAATATTTTCTTGGTTTTATGCTGACAGGAATGACCAAACAAGGTGATAATAGGATAGCTACTTTTTCGTCTTAATGTTCGAGTGAGAGCCAATACTGTTTTGCTGAACTTTATTTTCTCATAAGCAAATCGAAATAACAATTTAACTGTTGTGAACGTGGATTTGTAAATGAAGAAGACTATGCAAGGAGCATATATAGCTAGTTACTGTTGATTAATAAGTTTTCAAAACAATGTGCTGATGATTTCACGAGTCATTGTTCGAATTTACATTCCCTCAACATGAAATTTACTAACTTAGTTGTGGGGCATGCCGCAAGCTGTAAGAAATCAGTTGATCCTGTTATTCAAAGGCTGGCACACCTTTCGTTCCAGCATGATAATTACATTGTAATAAAAACATCTGGGAAATTCTAATTGAAATGTTAAAGTCAAATAGGAGGAAAATCATATTTAAAACTATAGACATCTATTTGACATTTAATCATAAGCAGTTGCTTGATTCTGGTGAGAATAAATTAGGAATTATTTTCGTTTGAATAAAGAATATTTGGAAAAAGGTGCCTTTATGCTCTGTTTGCGCTTTCTGCCCTGCTTCCTTTAAGTGTACCGGGTCTTATTTACGTGAAGTACTTATCATTCGAGCAATTTTTTTAAAGCCTTTATCAATCTTAAAATTTCATCAAAATGAGATGATTGAAATATTTCTAAGATTATACCCGGACGAAAATGTTAAAACCTTCTTACTGACAATGATGTTGCTTATGTTTTGCAATTTTCAAGTTCTAGGTCTGGCTGCCATTAAAGCTCTGGCGACATTTGTGCTGAAGAAGGTGTTTTTGTTCTGAAAACGCACTTTGTAAGTCAATCGATTGGTTTAGCTAAACGCTAGATATGTGATATTAGGCATTGAAACTTGTTTTTATTTCATAAGGTTAATTGGATAACTCTTATCTCTCTTTATTAAGAATTCTCATCCTGATTTCCCGGTCGTCACTATTGTTCGTGCTGCCGACAATCAAAGCTCCGAGTTTGAGTGATTTTTGAAGAAATTCTACTTGTCATAGAAGTATAATTTGCTCAAACAATTTTCTTATTTTATTGCACTTTAACTCAACACTTTTGTTGTCTGCTGCCTTCAGAAACCAACTCATTTATCTAAGTTTCATGGAAGGAGTTACTCTATAGCTACATTATCAATAAGTAGATCAAAAACTCAAAGCTAGGGCGAGTTCAAGAGCAAAAAATTGAGTCCAAAGTGTCAAATTAATAGCTTTTACATAGTATTAGATCAGAATCAGGTTAATGGACGCAAATCTACAACGTGTGTAGTAGTATAGGACATGAGAAATCCTCGGCCAATCACAGCACACCATATTATCACGTGATTAATATTGAGCCGCAGTAAATGCACGCAGCGTACACATAGAGTGTCATGACGGCCATGTTTCACTTTCACAGCTTTTCTCTTGTAAGGAATTTCCTTTATTGCCTTTGAAGGAAGCTATTGCCTTCGCTCGGGTTAACGGGAATATATCTGCTGCAACATGTTACAATTCAAAGACTTCTATGAGTGAGTGCATTGACTGAAACCCATCATGTTATCATGTGAAAGTGATCGTATTTAGTTTGGGCTTTCATAACAATTTTCTCTATGTTTGTGTTTATACTGTGCTGTAAGCAAGACATCAGAAGTATTTTAATAACAAATTAGTAATCGAGTTCCATCTTGATGCTAATGTAAATGCTTAGCAGGCATGATGAAATGACAATGATCTAACTTTCAAAGTTACAATTTGACATCCCAATTTTTGAACATCTATAATAATAAAGCGCAAGTGGTCTCGGTGAGCAACAAACAATAGAAAGTTATAGATCGAACTCCTCCATT
>JANVCG010025466.1:0-10181 GCA_025505365.1 Haliclystus inabai | reverse complement strand
ATTCACTTCGAAGAAAATTCCCACTATTTCTTAAATCTCGGGATAACATTAATGAGAATTTGAAATGATCACGATTTCATATTGCAAAATTATCTTATTTTTCGAAGCAAAATATCATCTTGAAGAAATTTTCATCCTTAAGTAATATTGGAAATGCTTCCATGGCTTATATTTTTATGTTTATTGAAAAGTATGAAAGGATAGACATGGTAATGTTATGATAGAGTGAAATTCTTGTAACTAAGTTATAAAAGGGAAATGGCTAGCGGCAGCCTCGTTGGTTTTGATCTGACATGCGCACTAAAAATGGTAAATTCTCAGTCAAAGTCTCGTTGTTGACGTCACAACACTTTCCAATCCAAAGGCTACAAACTTTGGTAGGGGCATTTCACCAGTCTCCTTCAAGTTGCATGGCATGCAATGGAAATTCATTCAAACATCTTTTTCAATACCTTTTCTTATCATCGTCACATTCCACATTCTATTTACAGACTAAACTTGTCACAAACACGAAAATCATCTTATGCGGCACTGCAATTCCTAAACTTGAATTATTCTGCTTTTTAAGCCTTCTGACAGTACACTGAATCCAGTTATCAATCTGGAATGATTTATCATAAATATGAAAATTAGTGGCTTCCAATCTATCTTTCCTAGTAAAACATTATTTACTACCAGTAGGAACAAAAAAGACAAGAGTAGATGAAGAGTCAACAAGCACAAAAGATGACAGGTGTTTTATACATTTTAATCGATTTTGATATATTCTGCTTTCATAAGTACCACTGGCTAACATGTTAGCATAAAAAGTCCAACGACAAATAATTTCCTATTTAGAACAAGCAAAAAATACTCCCTACCAAAAAGTAAGAATAGACCGTTTGTGATTACTTGGATCTCAATTTAGCGGGATCAAGACCACTACTATCAGTTTATTGAAACACATCAAATAAAGTCTTGTTGGTCTTTGCTGGTTGGAAGGCGCAGACATATTTTAAAATATAACAATAGTTTTTGCGTTGACGATGTTGTTTATGAATTGATCATAGTTTGCGCAGATGAATCACTATTGCAGTTTGGCTCTAAGGAATGGGCATACGTTCAGATTGAAGAATCAACGACACTCCCAAACTTTAACAGATAAATCTACACTGCCTGACACGACGAAAGGGAGATTCCTGTGGAAGTCTGAAATGAAAGAGAGAAAAATTGTTGGATAAATTCCAATGGTAATGATACAACTTGAACCCAATTCTAATGACAACCAACCAGTGTTTCTGTTTCAAGTCATTTTGTTTTGAAATTGAGAGATCTGAATTTCTTTTTAAAGTTCCAATATATTTCCAGCAACTGATTGGAAGGGGGATACTGAGTTCCGAGTATCAGCAGTATAAATGAAGGTCAGGTTAACATTACAAGAAAACCATTAGCAGAAAGAAACTTATGTAAATCCAAAAGCTATCTGGGAGTCTGGGAACTGCTGGGGATAACTTGGAAAAAATCAGAAATCTCACATGTCTGATTATTGAAAACAAAATCAGTGTTCTATTGCACTACCACTTATTAAACAATATTTGACTGTAAACGTCAACAAAAACTTTAACGAGATTTGATTTTTATTAGAACAACCTACTTATAATTTGCAGTAGAAAAAAGGGTGCTTCACTTACCAAGCGCTGTCACGAAATGTTCATGAGCAACAAGGGACTTTGCACATCGTTGATTTTTAATATCCCAAGTTCGAATGGTCTTATCATCTGAGCATGACACTATATATTTGCCGCCTGGATGGAACAGAATATCACGGACCCAATTGTCATGACCAACCTAGTAACATATAAAGGAATATGTACTAAATAAAACATTAGTTGAACAACTGGAAAGCTTTAATTCAACAGTAGCTTTTTGCAGTTGGCCTGGGTATCTGATGATTCTTTATTTTGTGGTAGTCTGCATCAAGACTCTCCAAAAAATAAAACCCAGTGTAGCATTACGGCAGGTATGCTAAAGAGTGGCTGAAAGCTTGTTCTTGCAAAATTCAAAGAAGGCCTGGAAATGCGTGGAAACATTTGTCTTTCTAAGCCTGTGATTCGACCCTAAGAATTTCTGGCGATGAACACAGACCTGGAAAGACATTTGATCGACAATAGTAGGAACTAATTATCACATCCTCTTTCAAACAGCCAGAACAATCTTTTTGATGGCTGAATTGCATGCCTAGCTAAGACATTGTAGAGCAGTCGCCACCGACTTTAAGGCAGAATTGCCATGACTTCTCAGCACATCTATTTTGGTACAATTCTCTCTGGATCATAATATATGTCATTGCACAGATAAGGGCCCAGGTAACACATAGGTTGGGTAAGAACCAGCTTTGTTAGGGTCTTTCATTTTGTGGGCCTATTTGCTCAAAGTTTATTGCTTAACTAGTACACTTTGTGGTAGCAGTACTTAAATTTCATTCAAATGGAAGGCAGGAAGTAAGAAGTAATATCATAACTATAACAGATGTAAACTAGTATTAATACTAGTTTAGTATTAATACTAGTTTAGTATTAATACTAGTTTAGATTCTAAAGGATAATCCCTGAAACTTAAGAGCTACGAAAAGTTGAAAGCCAATATTTGCCTGGGTAATGCAATGCATTGGGCGCACTCAAGACTTGCAGACTAAGGCCTTGAACGATCAATAAGTGGAATCCTCCCTTTCAAAGGTGATACTGATTGGCAGTGAGATAGGCCAACACAGTTGCACCCTCAAGTTTTGAAAAGGGAGTCTTTGTGTAAGGGGATTGTTGTCTTACGATCCAAATTAATGTTTCCAATCTTCCTAGATGGATAGATGGAAAACATATACTCACAAGGGTGAACAAACAAACACCAGCACCGGCATCCCAGACCTTGATAGTTTTGTCACGCGAACCAGACGCTAAAAACGGACCTGGAATATTCCCCCGTTTTTTCTATGGAAGAAAAAATTCAAAATGGAATATTTATATTTACCAAAAATTCATCCTTTGTAAGCATTACAAATTATCTGTGAAGAATTTACTCAAATAAAGAAAGCATGACATATTTCACTCAAAGAGAAAGAAGATTCATAGTAGGTAAACAGGAATTAGGTCTGTCCTGAAATAGGGTACGCCACCATTCGTAGTTGTAGGCTAATACTGTCTTTAAGGTAGAACAGCTCAAGATCAGTTCATGCATAAAAAGAATGGCTTGTGGTCTAAAACTCAGTAATACACAAATAATTTTCTCCCCTTTTCATGGTGCATATAAAGTCCCCATTGAGTGTAGCAGGTTTTTTGAAATTATGCAAGCAAAGCTGTTAACATTATATCTTACATCATTGCCAACTGAGTCATTAACAGCAGCATGCGATACATCTGGTGCCCAAGCAATACACTCCACAACATGGTCATGGTCGTGTAATTCACTTTTACATTCTTTTGTTGCTACTGTCCAGATGCGAATTGTCTATAAATCAATGAAATAAATCGTTATCAAATGTATGGTGTACAAAAACAAAATGCTTGCAGGTAATGTGCAATGCTATGTGTAGCTTTTGATAGAAGATTGAAACAAGTTTCAAGTATATTCTATTATAATGTATTTGAACGGCAGTGTATCATGTGCATCTTTGTAAGGTACATTTTCTTCATTCAAAAAAATTGTGTGGAACAATCTACCATCCGCAATGAAGGAAGTCCAGTGCAGGTCTACTTTCAAAAGTCTCCTTGAGAAGCTTTTATGTTCTTTAAGCATTAGTACTACCATTTAATGTACTTATACTATTCTGTTATTTAATTGTATATGTAATTTCTGTTTTACTGTCCACTGTTAATGTTTGTTTAGTTTATAAATCAGTCCTTTGATAATAAGTTTATTTACAACTTAAATGTTCTCAATAAATGATAATGATGATGATGATGATGATGATGACGATGATGATGATTGTAAAGGTGGGACTGTTGCACTGTTTGGACGAAACACCTTATCTCGCTGGCCTATAATAGTTATAACAGTCTACATAGGCCATTTCTATGCACACATTAGTATCAAACAGCATCGAATGCTGTAGTGCTGATAACTGTCACTAACCTGGTCATTTGAGCAACTTGCAATCAATGAACCTAAAACGACAATGAAAAACCACATACAAATATTTTAAATAAATAAATATTTTTGGAGACATGTTTCAATCGATCATAAACACAAAGGATCCAACAACTCACCATCTTTGTTAACTTTTACAGATCGGACCCATTCTCTATGCCCTTGAAATGTTTTAATACAATACCTAAGGAGTAAGGAGTAATGAATTGAAAAATTAGATGGTATATGAGACATCAGAAGAAAGAGAAAGCAGCTGCCTCAAGGTTCCTACACTATTAAGAATACTAGATGTAGAGGGGGATTCCCAATATGGGTTAGACAATCATGGTCTGTCTGTTGCTTTCTAAACAAGATTCATGTTTTGCAGAGTAAAAGCATCAAAATTGTATTTCTATTTTTGTATTGCTTCGCGATTTTCATGTATTTATATCATCATTATATTGTTCTCCGGTAAGAGTTTGATTAGCTATGCACATGATTTCATTTTCTCAAGTCACAATGCAGTTTTCCAAGTGTAACTTGAAATAAGCTTTGTACATATATTTCTTTATCTTTGAGTCAGTTTTGCTTCCTTTTATTGATTAGAACCGTTTCTTTTTTATGTCTCCCAAAAAAATTATTGTCATTTTATGCATCACTACTATACATTGCAATTGCAATTAAAAAGAACACAAGGTTTTGAGCTACAAAAGTTTGTAACCGTCAAGATCAGCATACCCTGAAGCAAATTCCCACATTTTGATGGTTTTATCTCTTGAACCAGAAATTAAGTAATCGCCAGATGGCATGAAACCCACCGATGATATATTGTGATCATGACCTACAAATAATAAAAAAAAACATCACGTCATGACGACGGAAGATGAGATAAATGCCAAAGAAATGTAGTATACACCTGGAGAGGTTCAAAAAACCAAACAAAATATTTCAGCGAAATCTTTCATCTGCTTCTTATTACGTGTGTAACTAACTACCAGAACTGATTAATTTTACAAGGAAAGAATTGAAGCTGAAATTAATTAAATTGTGAAGTTCAATCACTCATAATTGATATTATTTCCTAATCTAGGAACTGGATTTGATGCTCATGAATGCCACAAATAACACCACATGATATTGATGACTTGACATTACTGGAAACTATAAAAAGCCTTTTGGCAAATATTCAGCACAGAAAATGAATTATTAGTAGTAGGCATTACAGCGTTTTCTGATACATACCATGCAACGTTTTTATACAATCATACGTTTGAAAGTCCCATAATTTGATGGTCATGTCGGCTGATGCTGAGGCTATAACAAAACACACAAGATATTGTAAATAAGAACAATTGGTATACTGCATTTGTTCCTCTAGAATTTGACAAGCGGTGAAACAGCTAATCATGCAAAATTATGTAAGAGCTAATTCAAACGCTCCAACAACAAATCATTCAAATGTCATGAGAATATTCAATCCCCATTCAAGAGATTGTCTTGCAGATGATAAATGATATACAGAAAGGCTTTATCGGTAATATTGCACTGTTATAAGTGGCAGAGCATTCAATCAGCAAAAAGATTAGCTGCAAATTGGTAGTCCCAATATGAGCATGTCTTAAAAATAGCTGGATTCAACTTGAAGAGTTTTCTGCTATGTTCACCAAAATTTGAACAAACAACAGGAGCATTGCAAACTTACCAAGAGTTTTGCCAGCGTGATCAAAAGCCAAGTCGTTTACAGCATCTGTATGGCCTTTGAGCGTTCGTTCGTAATCTCCTGTTTCATAATCCCACACCTAGCCAACACAATGAATAACAAATGATGTAATTCCATCATGCCAATGGTTGGAGTATTGATTGATTCTGATTACAATTAACTAGCACCTAAACAATAAAAAGCCAAAGCCACTTTGCCATGGTTCCACCATTACCAGTATATTGGTAAGAAAATCAATTAGGATAGACCACTACCGATAATGAATGTACCATTGAACAATCATGTACTGTTTAATTTGGCATTTAGTTTGAGCTGAATATGTCTCCAAGCAAATAAGCTATTAGCAGGACAGCAGGATTTACCTTTATAGTGGCATCTTCTGAAGATGTTACCATAATGCTGTGGAAAAAGAAATCAGGTCAGTTATTAAAAATAAATGATATGCCCAGCTCGCTTTGCAGGGTGCAGTGACCTATTTGCTCAAGAGCAAGAAGGCCAGTCCACATAAACTCAGACTTTTGCAGCTATTTGTGAAATTGAATTGAGAATCTATACAAATTTTGATTCAGAAGTTTTGAATAGAATGAAATACTGATGTTCAGTATACCGGTAGTCCTTATTTATAATATATATTCAACTTTTGAGTTTCACAGCAGGATAACAAAACATATATCAAAACTAAGATGGTATTCTTTGTCAACTAATTGACTAGGTGTAAGTTATTTTGACATGAGAGTTTGTTATTTGATATGAAAATATTGATTCCACAATCAATGTCTATATTTGTTGAAACTAATAATGAGGGGTCGGCGGCTGATTTGTTGAAATAATAGAACCGCAAAGTTTTTCTGGTATACCCCATTTGTATTAAATCTTGCCTTTCAGACTTACCCATAAACTGGGTGGAATAACACCCTCGATATAGGACTCCTATGACCAGAAAGGCTATATTTTTCTGGCGGCCGTGGTATCCAGTCAGTTGCTGTCCGATTTCGTTTTGCAGGCCCTATTTTGAGAATAAATATATTAGGAATGGGTGCATGAATAGATAGAGGGATTTTAATCAAGTAAAGATAGATAGGTTAATAAACTATTGGAAGAAATCATTGGTGCTTTAGTTGCCTGGACAAGATTCAACCCATAAGCTTAAAATTTACGCCTGATGGTGCAATGTAAAAAGTACATGCAATAGAAAAGATTATCATTTTCACACTTTGTTGTTCATTCCTTCATTTATACATTCATGTGGAGAACCTTTACTTGTGGATTATCAGAAGAGTATTCTTGCAGTGTTATAGGGCTGACAGCAGAACATTGTGTAATGTGATCAATTTATTAGTCAATGCTGAGAAAAGCAATAGAACATTTGAAAGAATCATAGCTTAGTGTGTAAGCTCATTAATTTGCTGATGCAGTAAAAACATGGACACATCAACTGAAGTTACTTGAAATTTGTTCAAAATAAGCAGACCTGAGTATGTTTCAAAAGATATATTTCAATGGGCTTCTAGTATAAGTCAATGTCTGTTATTGCAGTCTATCTCCAAGAGCTGAAACCTTATAGATGCACAAATACGATTTGAAAAGAATATGCTTTCAAATTGGTATCAAAACAAAACATTGGAGACTATTAATAACACTTTTCTGGATTACAATAAGATTTGGTTAAAGTATTCAAATGTATTTAGAAGATAATTAACTTTGGTCAAATGTGTTTTCATCATGTGAAAGAAAATTGGTAAATTTTAATACAGCAGGAAAGATCTTAAGTAGAGTGCATATTTTATAGACCATGCGAGCTGCATGTGAAAGGTGCACTAGGAGTATTAATACTCTGTTAATCAAAACGATCTGATCCAAATTTCAAGATTGGAAGTTCGAGACAGTTTTATGTAAATTCACGAAACAAAAGGGAATTTCCAATGCATATGTGATGACTGGATTGATTTTTTTGTACGTCCATCAATCAGATTCCAATACTTAAAATTCAATACGAATTGGATTTATACATCCTTATTATGGAACATCTTGAGATATTCGATTAATTAATTTCTAAATACAGCTATTTTGTATCACAGACCTCCAGTTTCCAACTCTTTTTCTGCTTCTGTCAATTTTGACTCTAATTCCATGACCTAGAAGGATTACATGAATTGATTAATAAATTACTTATTTAGCGTACGTCACCTGTTAAGTCTCAATTTTTACGGCAAAATTTGAAGATTATAATGCAAGTTACAATAGGAGTGAAAATTCTACTTAAAAATAAACTGCTCAAACAAATATCAACTGGAAATGGGTTGAAATTGTTTCATCCTTAATCTCCCTGAAATATAATGTTGAACAAAGAAACTTTTATGGGACTATTTTTCTAGACCTTATAAAAGAAAACTTGTTGGTTACCAGTCACAATAAATACTTAAGCTTCTTTACATATGTAATAATTCACACCTTCTTCTGGAGTCGAATAACAGAAGTCCATTTTTTTTCTAATAAACCGACGTATTTCTTTTCAACATCTGAATCCTACAAATGCAAAAAGGGCCAAGGATGAGCAATAAATCATGTAGCTTGCTTGATAAATGGCTTAGACAAGTTGCAAATAAAAAAAAAAAAAAAATTTCAATCAATAAAAGTGGAATGACTTATGGTTTGAAAAGCTTCAAATTCGAACAATATAGGACTGAAAAATAAATCCCACAAAGCATTTAAATCTGATATACTAGAAAAGACTTGTAAGGCAGAAAGAAAGTGAAAGAAAACTCAATTGGAACCAAATGAACATGGCCAAATCAGGATTCTAACTGTGAACTTACTATATTTGCTTCTTCTTTGAATGCATCAAATGCCTTGTGAAGACCAGACGATTGTAGATAATCAGCTATAGCTTTGTGCCTTTAAATAAAACAAATAAGTGTTACTATGTGTATTTTCTTCATGGTATTATAAAATGGTTTGCCTTCTTAGAAGTTCTGGGGCTTTATTATGAATATAATGGACTCCAGCAGTTATATTTCAGATATCTATATCAACTTGCAAGTAATACCCTAGAGACTTCGTCCAAATTCTTGAAAATTTAATAGCTTTGGTGCTTTTTCTGGCTCCTCATTTTTCTTCAATATTTAACTTAGTCATAGCTTTATAC
Organism: Haliclystus inabai; assembly: GCA_025505365.1. Lineage (NCBI taxonomy): Eukaryota > Metazoa > Cnidaria > Staurozoa > Stauromedusae > Haliclystidae > Haliclystus > Haliclystus inabai. Next base: position 1,218 of record JANVCG010025466.1, on the reverse strand, counting down.
ATTTTGTTGAAATCTGATCAGATGAACATCAAAAATAAAAATTGTTCAATATCAAAAAAAGATGACGTAATGAGGGTTACATTAGGTTTGAATGCTATCGGCAAGCTGTAATGATACAGGCATCAAAGGTTTGCTATGCACTAGTGACCAAATCTCGAACCAATAATCAAGAGTATTGAATCACAACTTACTCAACTGAAGCATGTAGTACAATGAAGGAGTGCCATCTTATGTAATTTGTTCTTCAATTCAACAGTTTTGGAATGAGCAATAAAATATTGCATTTCCGTTGGAGATGTTAAAGGAGAGTGGGAAACATGCATATCCTCATGTGGAAAAATATAATGTTTTAACAACTGACATTTGGTAATTAAGCACGCATTTATCAGCCCATTTATAGCAAATAAAATCAAGATATCAATGATCTCTATTTAAAAATGAGTGAAGTTAACTTACAGCTCTTCTTTTTGCTTTGATGTTAACACCATGATTCGTTTCGTGCAAAAAGTTGTAATAAAAATCTACCTACAATGCATACTTTGAATGGCAGGGCAACCATTAGAGCACCATGCCAATGTGCTAACGTCAAAACACCGCAGCTAGAAGAAAGACCAAAGCAATGCATATCAACAAGGTTGTTTTATAGACAGAAAAATATAAAGGCACAAGTTTCAGGTCAAAAATTTTGAGCTGGCCTCCTCTCATACTCGATGACATAAAATTTCTAACAAAAACTGATTTTAATTTGCGTGATTTGCAAAATGATTCACAAATTTTGAATTTAGTATTCGCGGTGGAAGACATAGATAAATTAATTTTGGATTTTTGTTTTGCTTTATAAAACTGCATAAGAAACATTCATGAGCATTGATCACAGACATTGTTTACTTTGGTGTAGGAAATTTCCATAAAATTCTTCATTGTAATAAGTCTCATTATAGAAATCTCTATTTATTCTGTAAAGGTTAAGAGAGCATTTATCTTGCATACATTTTTGGTTTGAATAGCAGCCTAGTTGCACACAGTTAAATTACCAATTGAAAACTCCATGAAATTCAGGATCGTTAGAACACCTTGCTTGAGTGTTACATTAGCATTCAGCGAACGCTGATATTTGGTGTTTAGCTCTAGTGTCAGTAGGTTAAATGGGGCTAAATGAAATTTAGGCAAGGTTAAACTTGAACCATGTGGTAGCGCTAACATTATGATAATCAGATT
>JANVCG010025455.1:0-11982 GCA_025505365.1 Haliclystus inabai | reverse complement strand
CTATTGTTCGGGCGAAAAACGGACGGAAAATATGTTCACTGTTTCTTACTGACAAATCTCGCTGGCTATAGAATAAATACATATATCACCAATGTTAAATGATGAGTGATTTCTCGTTGAAAAATCACGCACGGTCAATTTTTCTAGGCCTATTATTCCAGCTCATTCAATTTCCTCTCCACTCTATTGGTGATAGTTACAAAATTATTTCAATAGGACAATCCCGTAGACATTGTGGATTAGTAAACCTACACATGTGACTTCCTTATCTCAATATTTATTTCAACTGATTCCTTGGAATTTAATTGATGCCTCAAGATAAAAGCATTGGAATTTTTGTTAGACTTTATCATTCAAAGTCCAGTTCAAGAGCTTAATTACTGATTCATGTTTTCCAATGACATTGATACTTAAAAAGTAGTTAGATTCTATCTCCCTATAAGAATTTGCCAAAAGTAATTTTAAAACAGCAGCAACTCATGATATTGATACTTAAAAGCTAGGTAAGTTTATATTCTTTTGAGAATGTTCCAAGAGTAATTTTAACCCACCAGCAATTCAAAAGTTGAGATGGTTTTCACGTTTTCAAATGTTCTCAAATAATCTAGTAAGTCTCAACTATTTTGGACGGGTTTCCATCGTAAAATTTTGTAAAAATGTTGACTGTCACTACTACCTTGTAGGTGCAACTGTAAATGTGATGCACACAGTACTAAACAACAACAAATTCTTATCCTTATGTTTTTTATTGTGGTTTCCTTTTGTTTTTAGTTAAGATTGCTTCTGAACAAAAACCATCACGAGTTGAGAATCTATTTCCAATTCAGAATTCAGATGATAAAGCCTTAAGGTATCAATTGTTTTAGGTCAACTAAGGTCTTGTGGATAGGTTTTGGTAGAACATCAATGAAGTATTGTCAGCACCATTAATCAATTGTTTCAATGTTAAAGCTGTTTTTCATCTAATGAAAATGTATAAATTGATATCAGACAGCTTTTATTCTGCAATTGTATCACTCATGATCAGCTAAACTTATTCATTTTAATAAGTGTAAATAAACATTTTCATCTACTTCTGTACTTATCATTTTCTTATCATTAATCAAACTTTTGAATATACCGATAGTTTGACTTTTTGTCAAATTTGCCGGTTAGATATTAGGAATTGACTTGTATCAGTTTTTGTTTGCACATTATGATTTTCATTACAGTGATCCACCAGAAAGAGTGAATACAGGCAGCAGTTTTATCCAAGGCGAAGAGCTTGAAGATCGATCATCAAGTGGAAAATCGTCAGCACGATGTGTGAGTCATCATTATCATCATTCATTCAGAAACCTTTGAGTTGTAAATAAACTTATTATAAAAGGACTGATTTATAAGCATTTATAGTGAACAGGAAAAAGAATATTTATATATATATATGTGTGTGTGTGTGTGTGATTTAAAAACAGAATAGTGAGTAAATTAAGTGGTACTAATTGTTAATGTCAATGCTTCTCAAGGAGACCTTTGAATATAGACCAGCACTGGACCCGTTTATTGTAGATTGTAGGTCATACCACATGTGCCCACCAGCATCTTGAAATGAATGGTGATCACTTGACTTGATGTAAATGTATTGTTGGTATTAGATGTTGTTCTAGTGGTATCTGATTGTTAGAAGAAAAAAATTGGGAAGCAAAGGAGGAGTCAATTGCAAACTCTAATTTAAATCAAAATATTTCCTATTTTAGCATAGAAATTGTTTAAACATGATTTCAACTTGAATTTTTCAAAGCATTACTTTCGATAAATGATATTGGAAGGATTGTTTTCTAACTGCATCTTTCAAATAGATTTTTTTTCTGCTCTCAATTACTGGTATATATTTTTTTATTCTACAGACACCTATACAATCCAATGTTCTTGCTGCAACATTATTATTAATACAAAGTTTGGATGTAAATGAACTCCATTCGGTATCATCAGCTATAAAATCACGCTTAAATGAAATGGACGAAACTGATTATGATGTCGTTGAAGACAATTAACATAAAATCATACATTTATATTTAGCCTTAATAGTAACTTATAATATTTATATTCAATAACAGAAGTTAAGTGATGAATTTTGCGCAGGTTTGCCAATTTATTACACATATTACTATTTTCAATTCATAGGTATGTTTTGTTTCTAATACCAAAATGGAGGTAGTGTAAATCAGTGCAAATTTAGAATTTCAATAATATTCGGTTTCATCAATTTCATTTAACAATTTTTTCGGAAATCAAAATACTGTAAATTAAAACCTTTGTATAAAAACCATTCTATAGAATGGCTACCTGTCTATAATGGTCACTTTACTTATCAGACAAATATTTTTGTTTCTGGCTGTTAGCCACATCAGTACTGCTTGTAAACCTTATAGGACTGACCCCGCCATCACAGCTTGGTCAAGTTTAATTCTGCAAGTGGTGAAGAATCTACTGAATGCACAAGACAACTGTCATGCCACAGTGCTCAAACTGCCGAAGGAGTGAGCTACGCAAAAATACCCAATAGGAATAACATATGCCAGGTAGATTTGTGGCTTATATAGTCGCCAAGCGTTAATTTATTGAAATTAACCTGTAGATTAAAAATTCATCACTCCACAAGAGTTAACATTCCATAAGTGGATGTTTTAGGTGTCACTCTATAAATGGAAAAATTCTGCTATCGACATTTGTCTTGAGCTGATTCAAATATTTTGTACAGGTAGCTAAACTAATTTATAATTATTCTGCCAGTGAATTTCCCAATTGAGACATAACGTAATTTTAGAAGGCAAGAATTAGGTTTTCATAGTTTTTAAATTTAGTACTTTTTTGTTCTTTCATAAGTTGTTAATCTCACACCGACGGGTACGTTCCCTGTATGTAACGGTTGCCGTCCGGAGTCACGTTACGGTAATGACGAAATCCAACAAGTGAGATCAGCAACCTCTATTCCAAGATGTTGATCTCAGGTGCTGCTTCTTTTTTGTCGACAGCCGTCCGCTCCTTGTTTCATGTTAATTGACGGTGTTTCTAGCATTCAGAAACCCATTTGAAAACTTAGCCTAGCTATTATCTTTGAACTAGTGTATATTTATTCATGGTACTATTTATGTTGAAGTTTCTGGACTCATAATTACAGTTCTGGCTTCATCGGTGAGTATGTTTACATGTAGTAGATATGTCAAGTTGTTTGGGCAATTCCCAATCAATGTGTCGTGTATATATTCACAGAAAACTTTGTATCCAAAATAGCACCACAATGTTACTTTATGAGCTGCAAATTTCTTGTTCACGTATTCCTGAAATTGGGATATGGTATAGTTCGGATTAAAATATCAATTCGTAGCCTGAAAGTATTAGTCTTCCAAATTTTCTCACAACAACTAGGCCCATCACTCAGTAACACATATGGACCCACATTCCAGGCATAACAGCTATTATTTCTGTCAGTTCTTCAAACAACATCAAAATTCAGAGCATTGTTCTTTGATAGACTTTGGCCTAATAGGTTGATTAGGGAAATAAAAAGAAAATTAGAGTAGGCCTACCCAAATTTTAGCCTTCTGCACTACATGATAGTGTTTCCAATAGACTAGATCCACTAGCCCTATTTATTGACTCACAGTTACGGTAACGTGATCGTGAGTTTACGCTACCTCTACCGAGGATTGTTTTTTATCATCTTCTTGTCGCGTTAGCAAATGCCATGCGGTAAATCCTTTGCACGCAAACAAAGAGCAACAGTGCAATGGAATGTGCTGATTGCATAATTTGCTATCACGTGCCTTCATTCAAGTTGCTTCAAGAAGACAAAAGAGTATTGTTTTGAGAAGGCATGACATCGACTGACTCTCTGGTCAGCCATTGTAATTCTTGTAAGCTGCGAGTGAAGTTCAAATGCAAATACAGTGTAACTCGCTCAAGTGCAATTCGGATAAGTGAAATTCCCGCTTATCTGCAACCGTATTTGAACTCAAATTTATAACTTTGTGTTCAAGTCCTTCTTCAAAAGCAAGTTTGGATAAATGCAAATTCAGTTAAGTGCAATTAATTACGGGTTACACTGTAGCAGCAAATTTATCAAAGATAATGATTCATAACTCAAATTGAAATACGTTGGGTGTATGTGTTTGAATGTAATGAAAGTTTTTTATTCGCATGCAATTTTGGATTCAGTTTTCGTTTCAAATCAGATGCTCAATCTAACTTTGTTCAGGTGTGTCTTAAAGTGCTATGTTGATGTATTCAAAACAAAACAGGTAGTAAATGGAGTTTGATTGGCAAATTGCTACAAAATTGCTATCATAATTGCTAGAGTGAAACTTACATGCGATACACCTGAACAAAGTGTAGGTAGATTTTAGTTCAATGTACTTTGAAATCAGCAAATAAATCTGACATTTAAATGTTGACATTTGCTGCGGAGCGCGTAGTTCGTCTTAGATAATCCAAAAGTTCCTAGGTGAGCATATAACAAATAAATCATTAGGAAATTGAATTGCTGTAAAGTCTTTGCAGAGCACAAATGGCAATTTCGTCTTCAATATGTATGAAATTGTAAATCAAATTCAATCATTGTTTCAATCAACTACCATTGCAAAACCTCATCAGGTTTGCAGTTAATCGCAAAGTAAAATGCACTGTTTGTAAAGTTTGTAAATTTAATCAATAGATCAATGTTGCATAATTGTTATCGGATCGTAAACTATTTGCGTAGCTTTTCACAAGAGCACTGTTCTTTTCTCGTTTACACAAAGCAAAACACAGTGAAAATGAAATGGAAAATGAATGAGAAATTAGCGCGTCAATGAACTTCACTTCAAATAATTTAGTCTGCTGTCAAGGCAAAATGCAACACTTCCAGAAAGCCAATATACAAAGTCGATGCTCAACCTACAATACACACTACGTTTGCAATTGAATCGAACATGACCGTGTTATTGTTATCAAAACTTCTGCAGTGATGGTAACAAAAACTCATCAAGCCTGCATGTAGGCCGTTCAATCTTGCAAGCTTTGCAAAGTATTTCAGGATCAGAATTTCAGATCAAAGCAAGATCATTCTCAATCATCTTCATTCTCATTATAGCACCATGAGTCAGCAATTATTGCAGTTTCTTGTTTTTGATCATGCAAATCATCTTTTTTATAATCATGCAAAAGTTTTTAACTTTTTACATTACAGCGAGCCCTGTGAATCAAGTCTAAACAATCAAAACTTGAGCATATAAATCAAATCAATTCTATTTAATCAATATTTTGTTAGAATATTGCCAATTTCAAAAGTTTTCGTGATGCGTCTTTCGCTCACAAATTGAACAAAACATTTGTTTCATTCCGCATCTTGTTGACTAGATTTTGAGTTTATTGAATGAAATACTACAAAATATCCAAACTGCTAGCAATAGTAATCAATGGGGCATCAAGATTAGTGCAATATTTCATTTTAATCCCTCTTTTTCAATGTTTTCCTTTGGTGTGTATGATTCTCTTCAACAAAGATTGATCAAAAACAAACTACCTTGTGTGTTCATACGTCATCACCCAGGTACCTGGTCATCACCTTCAACCAATCAGAGCTCTAGAAAATAAAATACTCGTTTGTGATTGGTGATACATAAAAAGTTGTGTATGAGCGTCACACTTTTTGCAGAGAAATCCTACTTGTCCCTGCTTGTCAGCGCCACTTGAGCAAAGGGACAAGTGGAACTGATCTATGTTTCCAACTACAGACATAGTCGTTGGATTTGGTAGCCATGCCAAGAAGTGATTTCCTAATACTAGCACCAGTAGAGGCTATTTACATTAAATGGGGTTACCCCAGTGGAGGATCTTGAGACATGTTTGAGAAGGTAAATATTGGCCTTTAGTAGCTTATCTGTAGCCTAGTTCTAGTATGTTATGTGCGCATGGCTTTTTGATGAAGTGAGGTTCCACCTGAGTGAATTGCTAAACTGGATGGGCACTAGTCACTTTTGAGTGACATCTGGAAGAGCCTTGGCTTGTAACAAGGAGGTATTCTCTCAAGCATGAGACCTCTGGGTTTACACATAGAAATTGTTTTACGTATCCTATAAAGCAACTTATTATGCCACTTTAGCTAAACAACATCAGTGTCTAACAAAAATAATACTGAACTAGTGCATTCTACTAAACAAGCAACTTGTAGCCTACAAAACGTGGAGATTCAATATACTGTCTTACCCGTAAACATCACAGGACTTACTCAATTTCATTAGTGAGGGGTTGGCTATTCATCCTGTGTTTCGAGGTAAGTCAGTCCCAAGCAGATATGATACGTAGTGTGCAAAACGCAACGGAGACATATTCTTATGGTAAACAAACCTTGATCTCAATTGTAATGCATTACCCCCTGTATTGAATAGGTTATAGCTTTAGCAGAACAAACATTTTCAGCACATTAAATTCTGATTTTCTGAATTGATTTCTTTCAGGTTTCTCACTCTAATCAGCTATGCCACATCCTTTACATCCACACGACCTTCATACTATTGATCCAAATATCGTTTATGCCAAATCGGCTGGATCATGGAAATGTGATAATTGTTCATTAACATATAACAACACGAATCTACCTAATCATTGTCACCCATGTATGTACGACTTATGCGATTCTTGTGCAAACAGTAAAACACATAAACGCCATGTACACCCTTTGTATTTCATGAAAATGGACAATGTTTATCCAATGTATAATGGTGGGTGGAAATGTGATGCTTGTCGTAGGCTACGTGCCCAATTACCAAGTCCATATCAGCAGCTTGCATATCATTGTTTGCAATGTGAGTTTGACTTATGTCAAGAATGCTTCAATGGAAAGCAATTTGATATTCACGTACATCCATTGAGACCAGTGGATTCTGTTCTGGTTTATGGTCAATCGAATGGATTGTGGATATGTGATTCTTGCAAACGTAATGGTCTTCAAATAGGAAGGTAAGTCTCATAGTGTTGAAATTCACTTTTGCACTTTGAGCATCTGAATAACTCAAATTTCCATTTTATGCCAACGTTGATGTCATCTTGAGTTTTTAGGTTTTGATTTTATGTATGTGTTTCATTAAAGTACGATGAACTATAATTGAGCTGAATAAAGCAAGTATATAATCTAAACAAGGCACTGAACTAGATCAGAAATTTTATCAAATAAGAAATTCTGATGTGTGACTGGCAGTCAAGTCACAAGAAGCAATGTGTATATCAAAATTTTCAAAAACATATGCAAAACTATAGCAACACTTTTCTGTGTTTCTTGAGTTATTCTATTGATTATGTGAAAAATGCACACATTCAAGTGTATAGGAGAGTTTCAAGGCTGCAAAGGCTTTAATGTTTTGTATTATAAGAAAGACAAGATTATTTTATAAGCAATTGTGCTGTGTTTTTCCAATAAATATTGAAATTTACCCTAGTTACTCCTTGTTTTGTTTTTGTAACAAATATTATTTAATGTTCGATTCAAATATTTGCGTAAAAATTGACTGCATATCATTCAAGAGTCTTTTTCTTTATTTTTAGTCAATTTTCGTGGCATTGCAATAATTGTGACTTTGATGCCTGTGAAGAATGTCTGAAAGAGGTGTCTGTTCCACGTCTTCATTTGCATAATTTGACAATTACAGATTGCCGAATACCATACTCTGAATATGAAGGTGCTTGGAAATGTGACATTTGTCAGTTTAATGGTGGACCTAATGTTCCAGATCGGGATAAGTCATTTCACTGCCGCAGTTGCCAATTTGATATATGCCAAATGTGTGTACAGCGTCACCAAGGTATAAAGTACCGAGTCTTTATCTAAAACTGTTCATTATTTTGTACTGGTTTTCTGCAATTTCAAAACTTAACCAGATTTGAAAATCAATACTGTCAATTCACTCATTAAATAGGAAATGTTCATAGCTTTATAACTTTTTCAAGGCAATATCAAGGTATGGACAAATCCGAATTGCAAGAATACCCCAGAGAGGGCTTCTTTACCAAACAGGATTTAATTTTACAGAATCAAGTCAGTGCCTTGATGTTGTAGATCATTCTGTGGAAGGTCATTATTATATTTTGAGATATAAGTGAATTTTAATTTTGGATTAAATTATTGGTTATTTTCTCCTATAATTTCAGCAGGTCATCCTCATCCAGGAAGCGATGCTCTTGATGTCCCTGCGCCTGTGTATCCATCACTTACTCGTCAATTGGTACAGGCAGTGCATCGGCCACCAGAAGAACCAGGTAACACATAGGTAAACTACCTGTAAAGCTTTTCAATGGGTTCAGTATGCTTGTTAACAATATCAGTCAGGCATCTGGACGGCTTTAGAAATGTCAAGAACAACAAAATAGGCCATTACTAACAGTAAGCAATCATCTCCAAGGCTGTAGTCCAGGTTATACTATCATTCGTGTCTGTTTCTTGCATTGAACCAGGCTTTGATGATGATTGTGAAGACCATCATGTTTGTAACCGGTGTTTTGCTTGAATCGCTATTTTAGGCTCGCATTGTACTGCTCTAAACCCACGCTAAGCAGGGCGTCACAAAAGTTCTAACCTTCCGTGATCCAGAATATAAGCGACGGGTGAAAACTTTACAAAATAATTTTAGGGGATTTTGGCAATTAGATTAATTCATTTCTGTAATAAATTTTACAAATAAACAATGACTCAAGTTCAAATAACAGAAAATTTGGTATCTATGATGGTCTCTAATCGTAAAGGCTTGATAATATGTGCTATACAGAATTCAGATATTGGTCTTCTAAAATTAGTTGAGAAGTGAAGATCGAAAATTAAGGCTACAGGACATAAAATAGAAGGAAGTGCTGTCAAGATTATTGTTAATTGTTTTGGCATAATTTAATCAAGATGATTAGTGTATCTATGTATAGGTTAGGACAATGGGAAATTGTCAATGATTAACCACCAAACAAAATGCGTGTCATTGATCTGTCAGCTGGCTTATTCCATTTAGACTAAACAATCATAATCCTCAATTGTTCTCTGAGAATGCTTTTGGTTTCCTAGGATAGTACATAAATATTTATGGGCTGGGTACTTGGGTAATAATCATGCTAATTGCTAGCCAAGTGTTCTTGCCAACATTATGTTTGATTTAAAAACCAAAACGCTTGTGCAAATATTGCAGATACCTTTCTCAGGGACCGGTTGCTATCACAGGTTCAACATTCAGTAAAGCAAACTTTTTCAAACAATCAAACAGATTAGGATTGTTTTAATTAAAAATTTACCCACACAAGACTGCCATTCGATTCCATAGAACCCCTATTCAGTTCCAATGTATTTGGTCGATTGTTAACTCAAGCTAAAACTATATTGTATGAGTTGAATAATTGTTTGTTTTAATTTACTACTGTATTTTTTATGCAATCTTGTTTTAGGTTTTCCTATAGACGATGAAGAGATACCAGCTGATCTTGCCGAATCAGAAAAATGTATCATTTGTTACGAACGACCTAAAAGTGCAACTATTGTTCACGGCCTTACCGGTCACGTCTGTTGCTGCATGATGTGTGCACGCACTTTACAAGCACGCCGTGATAAATGTCCAATCTGCCGTGCTGAAATTGATCACGTGATAAAACATTATAATTCATAATCCTTTCGAGCAAAGATTTCTTTTTTTTACAATATTATACGGAATGTATAGTCGAGATTAGTGAAAATGTATATCGATAACAAGGTCGTTTATATAGCAAAATATTATCTGATTGTGATGTAATTACAATCAATTAAAAATACAGAAACTTAAAAATCCTTGTTAGTTAATCAAATTATGTAGAAAACAAAGTGCTGCGCTTTAATCACTGGTTTTAATCAGATGGCTTGAATTATGGATCTTGAGGTGAGGCAATCCACTTTGTAGTTTTCTTGTCGCAGATCAACCACTACGTCTGATAATATAACAAGGTTTGTCTACGGAAAATAATCTGCGTGTTAATATAATCTAGGCTAAGATGTGTTAACTTTTGTATTTATTCTTTATGTTGTGTAGTATAAAATGTATTTGAAAGAACGACTTTATCAAAATATTATTTAATGATTACACTATAAAAAGAAAAATTTGTAATTTTGAGTTTTGTCTTTTTTAAAAAGTGTTTACAAAAAATAATGACGCTTCCCCATAAATTCTATTAAAATTAAGAGATATAGGTTACTACGAGTTTCTTGTTTCGTGATACGAACCCTCTACAGTGTGATCAAATGTTAGCTGTTGCCAAATATGATGCTGACTGACAGCCCATAGACACCCAACCCGTCCATACTCCTTAATCGTAAATACTGACCTCTGCTGTGTTGAATACTGCCAAAAAATTGTATCCATTTTGTTCACATGTGCACTGAAATAATGATATATGGTATTCCTCTAGATTGTTTGATTTCAGTATTATTAGAGGCAGAATTATGAGGGAAATTTGTTCAAACTTTAGTAGTAGCCTTCGAATTTTATTCTACTTAATAGTTTCATCTTGTCTGCCAGTAAAATCGATCTAATATTTGACATTGAGTTACACTTGATTTCACCTTTAAAATCTGTTCTCTTTTTGTTGAGCTAGCAAGGTACAATCATAATTATTTGAAAAACTCGGATCAATTTAGTTCGTTAAAGTGGTAGGGTTTCAACCATCAAATTTTCCAGTCGATAATTGAGCATGTATTACAAAAGGGTTACTTAATTATGTATAGATCCTATGAAGAATGTAAAACTGCTACAAGATATTTTGTACGCCAAGTGATATTTACACACTTTGATAAATTTTTTCAACTTTGAGCACTCCTCCTCAACTTGACAGTTCGTGCATACGATACTGTATTCAACGTATAGTTTCGGTTGCAAATTATTTCAGCTGGATTTCACACTCTCAATCGCTTAAAAACGTTGGCTTGTTCTCTGCCTGAAATACTTTTGAGATGTAAACTCTCTCTAACCAACTTAAAGCGATTATCATTCTTTGGCTGAAGACGCTGTCGATAGATAAACAAATTCACATTCTATTGAATATTTTAAGTCAAATGTAATTGTATATATATACGGTAAGTGTGCATGTTACATTAAATTGGCCATCCTATAAATAATTTATACTTTGAGATCAATCATAGAATTGACACAGGTTATAGCATAAGGACCAGTACGGGCTCAAAATAACAGTGCTTAAAATGATGAACTCTTAAGTTATACAGAGAATAATATTGAATTTCTATTTTGAATAATATTTATTTTACCATTTATATATCTATCTATCTATTTAATCATTGATTTTAAGTTTAACCGATTGTTTACATGACGTGTCTTGACCATGTTCTCGATGTGTAAATTATTCATTTCCCCTGAAATCCAAAATGAAAATAGCACTTTTAAAATCGATCAAACCGTCATCAATTCAAAAATCTGTTATCATTTTGTAACTTACATGATGCATTCTCCAATGACAACGTCCACTGTTACACCTATATGATGTTATTCCATCGTTTCCACGTTTCTTCTGGTGCATTTCGCGGATCGTTTTGAGAATTCTGCACGATACACTCGTACATTTCATACCAAGGGGTTGTGGTACATCAGCATAATACCCGAAAACGGATTTGTTTTCTGAGGCCTCGCGTTTACCTTTCCAAATACACATACTTCCGCATGCTCTTTTAGTTTCCATGTTTTCATCATCTTCTTCAATATTTAAATTGTCATCGCTTGTTTCATCTCTTTCTCCAACACGATAATTTTCAACATCACCATCATCATCATCACGATTTTCTTCGCCATATTTCGTTAAATATGTATCAAACCGTTCACGAAGCTGTTGTTTCCATTGACATAGCTTTGTATCACATTCTAAATTGTGGACAAAAATAGGAAGAATAATAATAACCAAAAAGTACTATTCGAGTCTTCGATACAATTGAACGGATTTAAAAAGAGAATATGCTAT